>RJWK010000060.1:0-144543 GCA_004363435.1 Platanista minor | reverse complement strand
CGGAGCACAGGCTCCGGACGCGCAGGCTCAGCGGCCATGGCTCACGGGCCCAGCCGCTCCGCGGCACGTGGGATCTTCCCGGACCGGGGCACGAACCCATGTCCCCTGCATCGGCAGGCGGACTCTCAACCACTGCGCCACTAGGGAAGCCCTATTTTAATTTCAGTGAGGACAGTTCATAATAGATGATCCTAAGATAATTAACACAACGGGTACCATCTTTCTTATCACTGATAGCATGAAACCTTTAACTGTATGCGAGGCTGTACAAGAGCATACACAGGCCAATACCCTCTAGAAACGCAGAAAGTCAATACTTACATAGTGGAGCAAATAAATACAGTATTTGATTATATCACTTTAAATACCTTTCAAATAGACAATTCACCAAAGAAAGCACGATGATAACTTTCTAGGACTATCCCACTGAAAATAGGTCCTACTCTTATGGATGCTGTTGAATTATGATTTTATGCCAGTAACAGATGCATTTAACATTTCATGAAAAATATGTATTCTCCACACATAGGTTACAAACATGTTACTAAAAAGGACTTGATTTTTTTTTCTCATTTTAGGTTCTAGTTCCTTTGAATCTCAGAAGATGGAAAGGCCTTCCATTTCTGTAATTTCTCCAACAAGCCCTGGAGCTCTCAAAGATGCGCCACAAGTCTTACCAGGACAACTTTCTGTATGTGTCTTTGGTACATGTTGGAGACCATTATTATAAGCTCCCTGTTCTGAGTCTGTCTTTAAAATGTGTGGCTTTGTTTGAAGGCTGTGATATAGTCAGAGTCATTTAACAGCATAATTTACTTCATCAATTTTCATTAATTTATTAGATTGCTCCTTTACTCATATATCTGGAAATATTTATTGAATGCCTACAGTGTGCCAGATGTTCTGAACAGTAAGTGATAAATGATAGCATAAAATAATAAAGTATCAATTATTTTTTGTGTGCTGTATAAAAGTTTCTAAGGTAAGTAGTTGGTTAGATGTAATAAACCTAGAGAGTCATGTTCTGTTTACTTAACAACCTCATGAGCCTGGATCTTGAGAAACTTAAATTTAAGATATTTTTTGAACTTCTTAAGACATTTGATGAAACTCTTGATTGCTGATATTAGTGTGGAAAAGCTACAGTTTTCTTCACTGTTGTTTTATATGGGATCTGGGAAAAGCTGGAGTAAAGAAAACATGGCTAATTATTAGGAAAAGCGACATTTCTTCAGATTATGGTAGAATACAGGACATTTGTATTAGTAGCTAAAAGAAAATCTTGCTTCACATTGTTCTATAAATAGTTGATCATTTGCTGCTTTGGTAATGTGTGAATTTCTATAGTCTGTTTTTGCTGCTCTTCTCTTAGTTTTAATTAAACAAAGAAGATAACTGTAAGTTTGCTGTGATTTTTGAAACCCTTCCTGGTTTTAGCTTCTATTTTTAGTAGGTTAAAGATCTTTGTCTAGTCCCTGTGCTATTTTATATGCCCTGCCATCTTTTTTATTTCAGTGTGTGTGAGAATCTCTCATACACTCCACCTATTTCAGGTTTATGAAAAACACACCTCTGGTATTAATTAGGAACAGAGGTATGGATTGATACAGACCCGGGTTTGAATTCTTCATCTGCCCCTTACTACTCCCATGTTAAATTAGCTTACTTTGTTCTAATGACTCTTAAATGTATTCTGATCTATATACCTATTAAACAACTCATGATCATAGTTCTTATTTAACCATAAGCCGAAAACTAACTTCTAAATTAAAAAAAAAAAAAAATTAAAGTTAACATTGTCCCCTGCCAGCACAAATACTGCACTGACTGCATTAGGAGTTTGCAGGTAATATTTCAGGGTGCCATTTTCCTGGTTTTTGTTATTCAGGTATCTTGTATCTTAGGAGAAATACCATTAGGCCTTCACTTGGTTTAAAGGCGTTTATGCATTGTACCTTCCTTTGTTCCTTTCCCCTTCTCTCATGAAAATTTATCTGTAATAGGTTAATTATAAAAATTAAATAAGAAAAAAATACCAGAAAACAGCAGTACCAGGTGTACAGAGGCATACAGTAAATGCATTTCCTGATGTCTTCCAAGTTACTTGCATATATTTTCCCAACATCAAACATTTTATTTCAGCTGCAGTTGGCACTGCAGAATGCATTTAGTCATGCTATAATCATTATTAAGATACGTATAATCACCAAACACTTGCATTTAGCATTTAAAAACAAGGATAATTATTTCAATATCCCCCCCCTTCCCTTAGGCTTTTCTAAAAATTTTATCATTAGTTTTATTCCATCGCATGATATAAGAGACTATAAAATCAACACTGCAGGCCTGCCTCTTGTAAGTCACACTTAAAATGCGTGAAAAGTCAAGTTCTAAAGTGGTTATGCTTTCAAGTTGGTATTCTTTGCAGAAATAATGTCTACAATTCAGTTGTATTTTGCAAGTTGAAATTTCCTTCTTCAAAAATAATTTTAGTATTTTTTGTGAAATTATACCTCATGATTTTTACAAATGCTAATTTCTTTCTCCATTGCTCTTAGGTGAAGCTGTGGTATGACAAAGTGGGCCACCAGCTGATTGTAAATGTTCTGCAAGCAACAGATCTACCCCCAAGAGTAGATGGGCGTCCCAGGAATCCCTATGTAAAAATGTATTTTCTTCCAGATAGAAGGTATGGAATAATTTTAGAAAAAGTATGCAAAAATCTTTGCTAATTAGAAAAAAGTAGAATTTCCTCTCTTGGGATACAGTTTCATATATGTTTTAAAGCTTTATTGAGGTAGAATTGACATACCAAAAATTCCACATATATATATATATATATGTGTGTGTGAATTTGCACATATGCATACACCTGTGATGTAGCTTTAAAATGTAATAGATACTTCTCTATGAGGGAATAAACTATATTATCCCTAAAAAAACTCCCTCAGGCCTTGTGTTTCTTTAAAATAATCTGCCAATTTTAAAATTGTCCATTACCTTGTTTCCACAGCTACGTCGTTTAGAAGGTACCTTTGTGTATCCGTTTCTACAATTTCTATAATCGTAACTACCGCCTACATTGTAGTTAAAACTAGAATCTTATTAAACTCGATAGTCTTTTCAGACTTGTATATTAAAATTATGAATTAAAGAGAGTAAACACCCCAAGAGCAGCACTGCATGTGAGTACAGTAGGTGGCGGCATATACTTGCGTTTGCTCTTTCATTGACAAAACATACTTATGTTTCAGTGATAAAAGTAAAAGGCGAACCAAAACAGTAAAGAAAGTGCTAGAACCAAAATGGAACCAGACTTTTGTGTATTCACACGTGCATCGTAGAGATTTCAGAGAACGGATGTTGGAAATAACCGTGTGGGACCAGCCCAGGGTGCAAGAGGAGGAGAGTGAATTCCTTGGAGAGGTGAGAGGTGTCGTGAAGACCCGAGTCAGACGCCTCGCGAGGCTTCCGTGATGTGCATTATTATGGCTGCTTTTATTATATTTGGGGAACGGCGCTTGATCTAACCTGAGAGCTGCCCTTTCAGATCCTCATAGAGTTGGAGACGGCGCTTCTAGATGATGAGCCGCATTGGTATAAACTTCAGACTCACGATGAATCCTCACTACCTCTGCCTCAGCCATCCCCCTTCATGCCACGGCGACACGTCCATGGGGAGAGCGCCAGCAAAAAGCTGCAAAGTAGGTTAAGGCTCTTTTCAGTTACCAGAAGTAATTGTGTCATTATGATCGAATCCGAGATGAACATTCAAGGTGTTTCTGTCAAATGTTCATTAGAGATCGAAATATTGAAAAATCAGTCGTCTATATAAAGAGGCTTGGCAAAACCATTTTCTGCATTCTCCCAGTGAAAGTAATATATACAGTATAGTGGAGTAATTCCACAGCTGAAAGCTTAAAAATTCTCAAATATAATTCTTTGCCCAGTCCTGATGGAGTTGTTCATTGGTTGACCGATGGGGTAATTTTTGTCATTATTGGTGGGTTGCTACATAAAACATCTTAATAACAGTATAATTCCTGGATATTTTTAGTTTTATTATTTGTAAGAAACAGTTTTTCAAAAGCATTGTAAACTTTGTTTGCTGTTGTTCATCTGGTGATTGGGGAAAACATTTTTTTCTGTACTTATTAAGTTTTGAATTAATGACAAAATCTCTTATTGAACAGAGGAAACACAGAAGCCTCGTTTTGGTAATCTGGAGCCAAGTTGTTTTCCTCGTATAATTAAATACTTCGTGTTAGTGCTTCTCTGATCAATCACTTCCTCAAAATTAATGTTTCATGCAGTATGATGGCTAATTTTGAGGGCGAAACATAAATATTTTATAAAGGGCCCTGATGCCCTTTCAATAATATGAACTCAGTAGAGTTCCAGCCAAGCAAGTTCTCTTTGAACCTTCCCACTGAGTCCCATCCTCCCGGAACTGCAGAGGAGGGCGCGTAATTGGGTAGAAAAACAGTATACACTTTGCTATAGACCTTAATTAAAAATAATTTGAAGAGTCAAAATACTCTTCTATGAAATCTCCTTTCCTTCTGTGTGTCTTCAGTGATTGTAAGGATGCTGAGAATATGTTATCCTTGGAGAACAAATACGTTTTTAAACCTCAGCTCTGCATTAACTTTGTAGTATGTGTATGTATGTCTGGATCACTTTGCTGTACACCTGAGACATCGTAAATCAACTCCACTTCACCAAATGTGGACGTATTTAGTCACAATGTAATTAGCTTTAAAAAAAAATGTGACCATGTCCTCCACGTTTCCCGACCCGAGCGGACACAGAGGTATCTGTTTGCCTTCCTGTCGTGCAGGGTCCCAGCGAATCAGTGACAGTGACATATCAGACTATGAGGTTGATGATGCCATTGGAGTGGTCCCTCCAGGTGCGTGGGGGAACGTGGCCGGCCGGCTTCACTGTGCTTCCATGCGTGTTTTCCTGCCAGCTTCCAGACGTCCTTGGGTCCCATATTGGAGATTTAGAGCACGGAGAAGTCTGGGTTATACTATTCCATGGTGACTTGTCTTCCAAATTATTAAGAAAGTTTGAGGTGGACTAGTAAATACTCATTAACATCCCCACTTAAATTAGTCAGGGTCCCCCTTAGAAGCTAACGAAGTTAAAATCATCATTTCACAATGCTCTGAGCAGAAGTGAAAATGTGACTTCTGAAAAGGATAGAGTCAATTTTTTAATAAAAATTCCATTCTCCTGTGTTTTATACTGTATGTCTATGACTTCACTTCCTCCGTTTCTGAAAATAACGTAGCCTTCCATGGAATATACTGAGACAGGTGCATGGCAGGGTTTAAAATTGCATGTGGCATGGCTTAGCTTTTAACGCTTCTGTGAAATGCTCAGCACTGATTATACCTAGAATGTGTCTGTATGTTTTAAAATAAGGAAATGCTTTAGAAAGATTCAGTATTCGTTTGACGTCAATGTCTTTTTGTCATTGTATAAATTAGTAAAATCTTCGTGACATTGTGCAGTTCAAATCTATGTTTCTCATCTGAGTCTGGTCAGAAAGTGAGTCAAACCAAGTAGTGAAGACGTATTTTCTTGGCACTAATCCCGTTCCCTTTATTTACTAATGAAGAGTAGGGAGATATTCAAATAAGAAGACATTAAAGAGAAAATCTTGGGGTACATAAATATGAGTTCTTAAAGACACTTCTTTGGGACAATATTGACAGATGTTCCCTTAATTTACATAATTTCTGTGGTGGGGATGCACTTAATTTGAGGGCAATGATTTTGGTAAAGTCAACAAACATTACGAAGACTAGGGACTGAGGTCGCACTTTAGAGAGATACGTACGACTTCATTAAAACTGGGAGAAAATTATGGAGAGTTCCCTAAAATTAGTAGGCTTCATTTGCTCTGTGAAACTCAAAGAAAATATCGTCTTTGATCACTATATGAAAGCAGCAGATATCTTAAAAAACATTAAATCTGGTTCTGTGCATATCTGTGTACTTAGATATTACTCCTTGATATCAGACCATCAGGGAGAGTTTGAAATCATAGTGGGTAATTGTGGATAACCGTTCACGTTTTGCTTTCTGAGTTTGTTAATTTAGGAAAGGATTAGAATAATTAGGCACACCCTACCCAGAAACTTTGACACAGAATTTAATAGAATGTTGTCTTTATGGAATTGAAAGGGGGAAGGTAGTTGTCCATGGTACCCATTGGCATATTTAAATAGAATTCAGACGATTCCTCATAGGAAAGGGGTCTTGTCAACAAACCTTTCTAACAAGAATCTTGGCCGTTAATTCGCCTTAATGTTGTCACTTCTAACTCATCTGAATAGAATTTACTTCTGTGGGTGGTTCTCACAGGCTATTCACCTAAAATTTCACATTTTTATGATGAGGCCGGATAACGAATGAATGAATGAATGAATGAATGAATGGCTAATTCAACAAATACTTACAAAAACGATGAGTTTCTTCTTTTTTCCCTGAGAGATCACATGGATAACAGCCAAAATGGGAAGTATAGGACCGACTGCAGTGGTGTTAGTGTTTGGAATCACCAAAGAACACTGAATTCTAGATATATCTATATTCCATCCTGACATAAACATATAATTATATATGTTTATATCAGGGATTATCCTTTTACCATAGAGAAGCAGTGTCTGAATTGTCATTTCAAATGATATCCATTTTTATTTAGCATTTTAAATGTAACAAGGCAAACTTTTAATAGAATATAACTAATAAATTATGTAAGCCAATCAGTAATATTTTATGTTCCAGAGATTTCTTCATAAATTAATAAAGGAGATAATGGAATTTACTTATATTTTAGGGATGCTCTTCAGTGATTCAAAATGTATATATGGTAGCTTCTAAAGATATACATGTGTGGCAAATACAGTATAGCAAGACACGCAGTAATAAACAATACATTTTAAATAAAGAGGAAAGAATAGTAAAATAAGGGCAAGAAGCTAAAATAAAGTGAGGGGATAAGTTAATAAACAAGTGTGTTGATACATTACCAGATATCCTAAGAGTCTGATTACAGATTTCCTAGTGTCCAGTATAGAGAGAACTTTGTTCACGAGTGGATGCCAGGTAGTTCTGCGTGTGTTTAACGCACTCAGTGAAGCATCTGGTTACATCTGCTGAAGAAGCTGGAAAGTGTCATTTAGATGCTCTACCGCAGCTGGGCCTTCAACTTCCTAATACCTGGCTTCTCTAGGACCACAGGGTTCTATGTTCTCGTTTGATGTATTACCACCTTTAAGCAGTTGAGACCTCCAGAGCTACATCTTACTACCTTTATAGTTATCGTAGCCTTATTGTTACTTAAAATAAGTAATTTCAGCTGCTTAAGAAGAATATGAATAACCACACATGGAATGCCCTCATCTGAGGCCAGGCATCTGGCAACCTCAACTTTCAGACCATTACTGCAAGTTCAGAAAATGAAAAAATACAACAACAAAAACAACCCGATAACTTTGAACTAACTGAAACATTGAAATGAGCATAAAATAGCAGTTCCTTCTTACCTTCTTTCTGAAGGCAGAGTGCATGTTGTCAACAATAAACTGAAC
Organism: Platanista minor; assembly: GCA_004363435.1. Classification (NCBI taxonomy): domain Eukaryota; kingdom Metazoa; phylum Chordata; class Mammalia; order Artiodactyla; family Platanistidae; genus Platanista; species Platanista minor. Next base: position 136,939 of record RJWK010000060.1, on the reverse strand, counting down.
ATAATATAAAAAAATGAATTATTATAAAAAGCAGGGAAAGGCCTATGAATGCATATTAGGATAGGATAAAAAAGACATTCATCTCTGTGTAAATACAAAGAATCCAAGAAAAAAAAATTAATTATACCCTTTTACAGAAGATGCCTAAAGTCTCTAAAGTTACTTCAGAATAATTAATTATTCCAAATCTAAAAGTCCCATTTATATACCTTGAATATTCATTGAAATCTTGAAATGGTGCTGCCAATTCAATACTGACCTTCCATAATTATAATATAATTGATACCAAATGTTTTCAAATGATACCAAATGGTAATTTAAAATGTTTTAAGTAATTCAGACTTTGGATTAATTATCTTTAAAACAGCCACCATTATTTTTTAATATGGAACTATGAAATAAATTCACTACATGTAAATTTAGTTGGTATCGTTCTAGACTTAATGTTACAATTTGTATGTCTGAACAACAAGGAAACTTTCTACATGAAATTCAAAATAGCACCTGAATTGCTCTTATTTTTGTCATAAAATGAAATTATAAATTATACCACTTATGTTTATATTATTTGGTCCTTTACCGATGATTTTAGAGAGTGACAAAATGGCAGAGCTTCTTTGGTGTCAATTTTGTCAAATTGGCCTTTATGTAATGTTTAAAGACCTTCCGTATAGTCTAAGCTTAGTCAAAAGGTTATACAGGGCTTCCCTGGTGGCGCAGTGGTTGAGAGTCCGCCTGCCGATTCAGGGGACGCGGGTTCGTGCCCCGGTCCGGGAAGATCCCACGTGCCGCGGAGCATCTAGGCCCGTGAGCCATGGCCGCTGAGCCTGCGCGTCCGGAGCCTGTGCTCCTCAACGGAAGAGGCCACAACAGTGAGAGGCCCGCGTACCGAAAAAAAAAAAAAAAGATTATACAATCACAACAAATAAACTACTGGGGGATATTTTAAAAATAATATGGGAGTCGTCAAGTAAATAAATGAGCAGCAGTTCAAGCTCCCTTGTTAGACTTAATGTTTTCATGGTTGTGTATGTTTCATGTAGTTGTAAATATCATTATTTTTCCTTTGGCCACAGAATTTTTTATTTTCCTTCCAATAATAGCAACAATGACCCTGTGAAAATATTTAATTAAACTATTACTATGGTTTGCTGTTTTAACTAAATCAGAGATCAGAGAAACCTTTTGGTTTCAAGGGAGAATGACTTTTAGAATTTAATTTTAATTTTAAGTAACTATTAACTTAATTATGTTAGGTTACTAACACATTTGTGGAATAGTTTCAGATGTCTGGGGTAGATTTGATAATTGTTTCTTTCGGAGGGTTGATTTGTTCTGCATTATTGCCATAGTCAGCTCCACTCATACCCTATTTTCATTTGAAAATTGCAGTATTATCTGTGGTCCTCAAAATTCACAGTCAGTATTTGTTATAGTGAAGATCTGCTGCTCTTATTTTTCAATTAAAATTGGCATGGTAGCATCTTTATTTTCTTATTAGCGAAGCCATCTGAAATCCAATTAACATAATTTATCCTTTGGCAGAAAAATTCCAATAACATTCGAAGAGACACTAAATTTCTAAGCATTGACTTGTATATGAGTAACAGTTCACTGTCAAGTGCTTGATTTGTGTTGCTAAAAAAATCACTCACTCATTCCGTAAACTGGTATCCCAACTCATCATGATGTCTGAGGCATCAGCTGTCATATTTGTCATCAGTATCTCCATGGTAACCTTTGAGCCAAACTGTACCCGGTCCCCATGCATGTGTATGTTACACTCTGTACATATACTTAGTAGCTTTGACGATAAGGCTGGTAATACTGATTGCATGGCATTTATCTTCATAGGTCAGTGGCCGCTTTCCATATCATTTGATGTCTCCACATTAGCACTGACACTATAGAAGAATACTGACTCGTTCTTTGTGTATACTCTTGCCAGTAGGCTATAGGTCTAGTGCTAGAGAAAGCAAACCTTCAACATTAACTGTGCCAGAGCAGCAGAGAACAACGCATCACCGCTCACGGTCGGTGTCTCCTCATCGTGGCGATGATCAGGGGAGGCCGCGTTCCCGTTTACCAAATGTGCCATTACAGAGGTAGGCTTCGAGAAGAGCTTAGCATCCTTGACGGTACTCTTTGTTATAATACAGTGCAAACTGCCACAAGACTCTAACAGAAATGAAATAATGGTTTGGTCAATCAAGTTATTTTTTTCAGAATCCTTTGTAGGCAAAACGCCGTTTTATTCATTACCCAACCTATGCAACAGTCTGTTCTCTAATCTCAGGTAATCTCTCCCAGGGAGTGGAAGAAGTCAATGTTGCAAGCACAGTTTTTGAATAACTGTCTTGTATTCTGTTTGATAGTTAATTTTCTCCTGTTGGGAGAAATTGTATGGTAATAAATTAGACCTGTGCAGAGAAGTGGCACAAATGATAAGGTTAAGAGGCAGAATGCATTTTTAAGAAATTTGGGATTGTCTCTTTGAAGCACTTTAAATGTTTGGAAAAGCATATAAAAGGGAAGTTATATCGTGCTGTATTTCATCTCACCCTGAAATACACTTCTGAAATTTTCACTAAGTATGCAGATGAAAATTGTGGTCCTTTTTTGATGGAAGTAAACAAAGGAGGTTGGAGAAATACAGCACAGGCAAAGCAATGGTAGAGAATAAATACCTTTAAAACAGGTATTTGGTGATGAGGCCAGCACTTTTCAAGCCGTGTCGGTTATTTGCCAATTTACTGTCCATTCTTTCCTGTTAGTCTGTCAGACTGTTTGGGGAAGGTGGTACATTGTGATGCATATAAATTCTTGCAATCATTTCAGGAGTTTAGATGAAATTCATCCAACAAGAAGGTCACGTTCTCCAACCAGACACCACGATGTGTCCTGCAGCCCAGTTGGGCACAGACCCGGAGATGTGGACAGTCAGTGTCTATCAGAACAAGACAGGTATTTGTCCACGTTATGATCTCAACACTGTATGTCTTCTTTGCTCTGTTTTCGTCTATGATAGGTATCTTGGCATAGTACAAAGACAGGAAAAGTATTTCATCATTCAAAACTGAACTTCTCCCAAGGAACGACTCTTAAGATATTCTGATAGAAGTGCAACTCTGGGAAATATTTGACTAATATTATATTGTCAGAAAAGGTGCATTTAAAAAAAAAATCAGAATTTTATGTTTAGCCAGTTTTAAATGTACAGTTTGTTGTTGACTTAGATACTAACCTAAATTATAGAAGGGAGTCTACATAAGCAATTTTCAAATATTTCATTTTTTGTGGGTTGCAGTCTTTGGGATATTACTCATGTAATTATAAAATTATGTTTTTTCTGCAATAAAAAGTTTTTGGGTACAGGCCATCTGAAAGACAGTTACTATTGCAGAGTTTCTGTGAAAACTTCAGCAGTAATATTTTTTAGTACACCTACTTCTCATAAAATGTAGTTACCTAAAATGTCTATAAACTGTAAAATACTGAAATGGATTCCTTCTTCTATGGATGTGTACTTAGGCTTAGTTCTGCATTTGTTTGATGTTATGACTCCATGGTTCTCCATGCCCGCGGACTTTCTCCTCAGACCCAACACCCTTCCTGTAAGATGGGCCTGACCACAAGTCCAGGATCTGTTTTGGGTTGTTAGAATCCCCAGCTGGTTGAACCGTGTCTTCTGGCTTTTTGAAGTGTAGAAACTTTTAGGGAAGGGTAGGGAATGAGGTTGGTACACAATGACTGATTTTTGCTGTGTAGTCAAGGACACAGAACTCAAGGAGAGCCTCTTAGCTCCCTAACTGTCACCCTGCCGGAGCCACGAGCTTCAGGAGATGAGGTTGTGGTACTTCCTGGGACAGAGCACTGCTCGGAGGAGGGGGTCCCCGCTGCTCAGGTGGAGTGGAGTCAGGTGAGGGTCCCTTTGTTGCCATTCACTGGGGCCACCATGAATTTCGGTGAGGAGGGGGAAAAAGAAGGCCTTCTGGACCAGGGCATTCAATAGAGTGAAATTAATTTGAGTGTAGAAAAAGTATCAGTTTTAAGATAAAGCATTCCTAATCAAGTATGTTCTTAGTTGGTAAAGGAGAAACCGAATAAGTGATACTGCATTTTACAGGCCGTGAGAGCCAAGAAAACTGTCATGCTTTGAGCTGCTAAAAAGAAATTTTAAAATTTAGGGTTCCCATTAGTATCAGAAAAGCCAGATTTATAGGGCTTTTAAAAGTTATTAAAATACCTAAGTGTCTAGAGTTGGAAACAGATTTCTGTGTCTTATTTGGGGAAGGTTCAGTTTAGTTTAGTTCTGCCTTGATACTCTGTGAAATCACTTTGAGATACAGTAGCAACTCCGCAACAGCTAGGACTTCGACCGTAATGTTTGTACTTTATTGTTGAAAATTTAAAAAGTACTGTCATGTTTATTTTTGTTTAACCTCTCAAGCAAATATGCTAGTGTAGACAATCTGGTTTCTTCCCTTTTCATGTTGTCATCGGCATACCATTGGCCTAACCCATGTCATTTAATGCCTCATAACTTATCTGTTTCACTCACCACCCATCCTGTCTGTGCAGTGAGCTTCTCATGCTTCCCAGAGCAAAACGAGGACGAAGTGCAGAATGCCTACACACCACCAGGTAAATACAGGAATTTGGTGACGGTAACTGTGTGTGATGACTCTTTCCATTCTACTCTGCTTCCGTCTCCCCGTTAGCGGTATTATTATGACTACGTGAAATTAATTTCCCCAGTGTTCAAAATTGGTTTCGTTTTATATGGAGGTTGTGGAAAAGGTTCCAAACATACTTGAATTGTGATCCAGGCAGACTGCTTTTCTATCAAAATATTTGAAATCCAGAGGCTGCTGAGCCTCTGTGGAACTGTTTACACATTTCCAAAAGCGAGGAACCGATTTCTGCAATTAAAATTCTATAAGCTCACTGGGAGCCCCACCACACACACACACACACACACACACACACACACACACACACACACACACACACACCCATCTAGACACAAAAGGTCTGATCTGCTGTGCATGGCAGTGTTACTGTTTCCGTGATTATAAGTTCACTTTGTTTTAGCCTTTTTTTTATTTTTATGTTTTGATTCTACTGTTGTTTTCCTTCTGTTTGCTTTTAATAAGATCTTCACCACTTCATTTTTAAGAGCTGAGCTTCAGTTTCCTTCTTGATAAAGAGTACGGATATATGACCTGTTAACTTCTAAGCCCTCCCTCCCTTCATACCCTCACCAGGTCAGAAATGCTACACTACCAACTTTCCCGTAGAGACACGTAACGGTATAAAAAGCCTCCTTAAAGATGAGAAGAAGAGGGGATATACATAATTGTCGTCTAAGCTGGAGCTGAGAGCCTAGCACTTTATTTTCGTCTCGTTACATCTTGGGTCCCGTATCCCAAATAAGTCCTTTTACAGATTACTCAAAGAATACAGTCTGTGCGTATTTATTGTCAATGTGAAGTTAATGGAATGTAAAGAAGTAATAACCAGGTGAGACAAATGAACCAACACACAGATAAACTCTTTCAAATATTATGGCCAATAAAGAGTAAATAGGAGAGAGAAGGAAAGAGCAGTACCTGGAAAACCTGCGACGCAAACACTAACGCAGGTTTATTGTGTCTGTGTGGACCTGGGCTTCCACTCAGGAACGGAACATGATCACCCGAACGAGAACTAACTTTTTACACGTATTAAACTCTCCTAGTGATAACTGCTGCCCTGTGTGCGGTGCCACAGGGAAAAATGAGGAATGTTAGTTCTGTTTGCAAACTGGAGAAATAATGTAAAATCCTAACTATTGTAAAAATCAGCTCAATTCTTTATAATTCGAAAGCCTCTAGCCTTACTTTGGTTGTCCTGACAAACAGTTACTAGGAATGATTTCTTTACCGATTCAGAAAATTTTCTCATAGTCCCATTGGGGTGACTACAACTATAAAACATAAACAAAACAAAGCTTTCATATTTATTAGGCACCTGGTGTGTGCCTGGCCCCCAACGTGTGGTTATTTTTAACACATTCACACCAATAAGCTAAGCAGAATCACTAAATATATTATTTTTCTTTCCGTTACATCCCACGTTCAGAGGTAAAATAACAGGATAGGCACAATAGAATAAGCTAGTAGTTTTATCATTTTGTAAAATCTTATCTTCAGAACACAACCTATCATGTTCACTTAGGAAGTTTAAGAATAAAACCTGTGGATTTGCTACTTTCCAGTAAACAAGGAAAATAACGTTCATTGAGTACCAAGCACACCGGTGATTATTTAATGAATTTTATCTCAATGTCCTGACAATAGTTGTATCATATGAACATTATTATCCTCATTTCACAGATGAGGAAAGATGCTAAGAAAGTTTTATTTGACATGTAACAGAGCAAGGATTCAAAAATCAGGTCTATTTGAAGTTTTCCAATGAAATAGTTTTTCCAAAAATGTGTTCCGAGGAGTTGGTTCCACATGAAGTTCAGCCAATTTAAGAGTTTGTGAGTCAAACATATTTTGGAAACTTTGCAAATTAAAGCCACTCCCTGGAGATTTTATACGCACAGCATATCAAAGTCACACACAACAGAAATCTGTCTCATATTGTTTAATTCATTCCCCCCCCCACCATGGTTATCATTATCAAATGCTTTTTCCATAAAACCTTTCCTGAGACAGTCATGTGGTACAGAAAGTGCTGTGGCTTCCTTACTGTGTCCTAGACCCTTTGTACCTGTTATTTCACTTAATCCTCACAGCATCCCTGTTAAAGATTGTTATTTCCTCCGTGATATAGATGTAGAAAAAGGCTTGATGACTTGAATCATCCAGGTTCACAGCCAACACATGGCAAAGCCAACGTGGACCTTCAAACTAAAAACTGTGGCCACTTTTCATTCTATTTCCATTCTCTGCTGACCCCTGTTAGAGTGTATCCCCCCAAAAAATAATTCACTTTTGAACCAATTGCTTAGAAAAGTTGTATAGCAACTTGTCACTAAAGACAGTTGCCTAAGGTTTAGGAGTTGAAAAGAAGATTCTGTCTGTGAAGCAGGCTGAATCCTTTGCTTCAGTAAAAGTGTCCTCAATCTGTGCTCGAATGTGGTACTTTAATACATTTTAAACCACAGCTGTAAAAGATTTCCTGAAACAACCATTAGTATAAACATGAATAAACCCATGGGGGTGTGTGATATTTAATATGTCCTCAGCAAATGTTTATTCTAGTCCTGATTTTATCATACTTTAATGTAAGCCAAAATGGACAATAGATTTTCATTATGGACAGTTACGTTTTGTAGCAACATTATTAAATTACCAAAACATTCATTGACCAGGACCAAGTTTACCCTTGATGATATAGACAGTCCAGAAGTCCTCATCGGTTTTAAAGAAATTCAGATGATGTTGGGCCTTGTTTCTGCCAAATCAGAATTCATATTCTGGTTGCAGCTAATACCCATCCCACCCAGTTTCTGGTGATAAATGTTACCTGCCGTTGGGTGTGTATCCAGAAGGTGACAGATGGGAAGGACTTGCCCCCTGCACTCACCTCTTGCTCTTCCTTCCTTTACTGCTTTCACTAACTGTGACCAGCCTTGTCCCTGCAATGTCGGTCAGCATTTTGCTTGTTGTTAGACTATTTAACTTTTAGTCATACCAATTCCCAAATTTCGTAAATTATTTGATTAGTACTTTTAGCTGTGAGTTATTTCCATAGAAGCGGGCATAATATTAAACAGGGATTAAATAGTAAGTTTCATGTTGGTCACTTCACAGAGTGTAGTTCTCAAATCTTTTTCAAATCAAGGCTTTTAAACTATAATTTAAGTCTTTATCTTAATTTTGGAGACATGGCCATGATTCCATATTTAACAGTTCTTTTCCTACCTTCAACTAATTATTGTGGTTTTTCTGAGGAAAACAAAAGATCCGTCTGTGTTTGTAGCTCTCTAGGTCTCCTACTGTTTCATATCCTGATAAAAATTCACTTCATATGTACTTTTCTGTTTCCCACGTGTCTGTGTTCCCATGTTCCAGACATCTTGTTAGGCACTATAAAACATTACCGCCCAAGAGGCCCTTGTTAGAGAACTGTTCTCACTGGAATATTTACAGGTAAGAGTCATAACAGTGAGTCTCAGTTATAAGCTAATCCCTAATCCCTCACCAACTAAAAATAGCAAATTTACTTTCTAATAAAGCATTAGCATTTCCTCTTAAAATTAACTATATACAGAGAAAACTCATGATATCTAAAAATAGCTTTTAAGGGGAAAGGGGGGAGGGATAAATTGGGAGATTGGGATTGACATACACACTCTACTGTATATAAAATAGGTAGCTAATAAGAACCTCCTGTATAGCACAGGGAACTCTGCTTATTACTTTTTAATTATATGGGAATAGAATCTAAAAAAGAGTGGATATATGCGTATGTGTAACTGATTCATTTTGCTGTACAGCAGAAACTAACACAACAGTGTAAATCAACTATAGTCCAAAAAAAACTACTTTAAAAATACAATAAAAAATAAAAATAGCTTTAATTAGAAAACCTATGCCAAAATATTTCTCTAAATGAAATCTACTTACTCAACTATCAGATTTCTAGTCGTTGTCTTCTTTGTCATTTACTCGTTGTTTTACTTGTTGATTTCAATTATGAGAATTGATTTTATATTATTTTATTTTTGGACGATTTTACTTTGTGGAGCTCAATTCTGCCTGCACATACTAAAACCAAACCCCTTCACCATGAGTGCTTTCGCTCGAGAGCACTGAGGTTTACTGATGAGATTCTGGTTAGGTAAGGACGTTTGGACGTCATACCGTCCACCTCCCCTGTCTAGTGTTTGAACCAAAATAGCTGAGTTGTACAATTTTCCTCCTCTGCTGTCCTTCATTTTGTTTTGGTGTGGCATCTGTCCTTGGTAATGAAGTGTTAGGCATTTTGTTTCAGTGCTTTCTGTATCCAGTTTTTTCATAAGTAGGTGTGACTTAGCCTCACTTTTTTCAGTCTGAGAGACCCTTTTAAAAAAATTATGCAAAGCAATTCAAGCATAATCTTTGTTTAGTGTCATTTCCTAAACAAAACTGTGCACGGCCATCCTGTCAGCACTCACACCCTTATGAACCGACTCGCAGTGATTCTGCACTTTGTGTAAAGGGGACAGGACTCGATGCTTTCCTCTCTAACTGGTCTTCCTCTCTCTGTTTTCTCTGTCTTTCTCCTCCACCCTGGATGCAATGCACTGGCACTAGTGACCTGCAGCCCTCCCTTGACAGGGCGAGGAGTGCTAGTACCAACTGCTTGAGACCAGATGCTAGTTTGCATTCACCAGAACGAGAAAGGTATAAAGACTTTCTTAATTTCCTGTCATTTTGTACAGTCATTTTTTTTTTCGCTATCACTTTGTTTTGTGTCATTGAGTCTCACAGCTTATTCATCCACGTTCACTTGCCGACTGTCTGCACTTCTCCTCCCCTCCGTCCACGCCTGCGTAGAGATGTGTGTATGTGGCGGAGCCAGAGGGAGCGCATACACATATTTCCGTGAATGCTGTTGCAAATGGCGTGACGTGATTTGTAACTGCTTCTCGCTGCCGCTTTTCCCCTTTTGTTGCTGTTCAGTGGTTTTCTTTACACCTACTCAGGGAGCCTTCGGTACGCTGATATGGTTGTGAGGGCCAGTGAGTTATCTGAAGGGGAAGATCACTTTCCTAGTACTTCCGCTGATAAGTAGTATTTATAGGATCAACTACAATCTTCCATAAAAGCAAAACAAGAATCTTATTTAGATAGAATACTTCCCTTGTGCATCTATATTCGTTTTTTTTTTGGTTTTTTTAAATCAACTTGCTCTTTGATATAGCTCGTTTTGCCTTAAATTATATTTCAACAAAAAATAGTATGTTTATCATAGATTTCCTGATGCCTTACAAACATAAAGGCACCTTATATACACACATACGTAATTTTGCTTAACACTTTAAATTGATTGATTAATAAATAATTCTGACTTTAAGTCAATGGTCATGTACTACGCTGTCTCCTAATTGTGAGCAGCTAATTTTTCCATTGTGGTGGAACTTTCTATTCCAGTAAACTTGGTTATAATTGATAGTCTTAGTTATAATTATTATCTCTTTTCAATTAGAAGTCATTCACTGGAAATTTGCATACTACCTCTTCACAAATCCAGCAGAAAAATGTTTAGTTGTGTTAAGGTCGCCCACTTTCGTCTTCTTCAGAGGCTGCTTAAAGCTTTCCTTTAGCCATCTTTCTAGTCTGATTCTACGCATTTATTTATGGGATGTTTATTTCTGGAATTTAATGATTGGTACAGGTAGACATGTTCAGTTTTTAGTGTCTTCATAAGGTTCTACTAAAAAACTCTACTTTTTAATTCTGTATTCTTTTGTATTTGCAAAATTTGTAATAGAAAACAAGGGAATCTAATTTTTTGTATTTCTTTACATTTGCAGAAGAAATTTTAGTTGAAATGGGCTCTTCTAAAAATCACAATTGAAATTGTTTCATGATTCTCGTTTGTTGTATATTACCCCCCAAAAGTATATACAAGAGTAGCGAGAAAAAATATTTTTATATTTTTTTACTTATTCTTATTTCCTTGTATGTTTCTGGTTAGTGTTAAAACAAAGATAGACTGAAGTCAGCGGAATCTTCTGACTACGACAATACCCCCTAACATCTTAAATGTCATCTATATTGGTTCTGTCTAATAGAAATACAGCTTGAGCCACACGCATAATTTTAAATTTTCTGCTTGCCGTATTAAAATATGAAATTAACTTTAATACTTTAGTCTATATCTGAAATATTACCATTTTAACATGTAATCAATTAAAAACTGTTAGTGACATATTTTGCCTTCCTTTGTTCACACTGCTCCTTGGCCACTTGTGGCTACTACATTGGACAGTACAGTTTTATTCTGTTGCTGAAGCCTGTCGAGCACATGTTTTCTTGTTGCTCTGAAGCCAGAGAATTCACAGATCCATGTATTGGTGAATTTCATCTCTGATAATACCCTTAGAACAGGCCAACCCGTAGACAAGTAATCTGGCCACGATTCTTGTACAGGTCGTAGTGAAGTCTGAGTGCACTCACTTATGATACGTACTTTTGATAGAAGAGAAAATATGATTGAAACCTACATTCACTCTATCTATTGAATAAAAAATAAATTTCCCCTTGAAAAAAATGGAAGGGGACTGGAATTGGTATTGCTAATGTTCTTTAACTTATTAGGGTCAATTTGTTGTCAAGAAGAAAATAAAGTGAGATGAGTTCTCATCAGGAAAGCTACAGATGCTGTAGGTGTGTCTTGGTGTGGAGGATGCCATCCTTCTGCGCACAGACCTCTGAGCAGCTTCGAGACAGGACAGAGCAGGACCGGCAGTGGGGGCTTTGTGCTCTTTGGAAGATGCACCTGTAAGTCCCCAGACTGGACGTGAGGAGAGTAGGAGGAACTGGGGGAAGCTTTGAGGGTTTTCCAGGTTACTTAGTTCTTGTGACTGACCAGGGAGCTGATCAATGCCTGACATATACCTAGTAGATAAGATATTATAGAAAAGTTGTTAAAGACATAACTTCATATTCTTGAGATGGTGACATACCAATATTTCCACAGCCCTGTAACCTATCGAGGTCAAACAATTTGCTGATTCTAAACCATCTTGATGAACATGTGTATGCTGTTATACCTACTTAATGCCCTTTTCTGGAGTATCTTCACTAACTCTGAAAGCAAAGGAAGTTCTGTGTTAGTACAAAGGATGAAATTGTTAAAGCACACTCAGTACCGCACACCACACTTCACTGACGATTCCACGATAAAGGAGCACCAGGCACAGTCAGCATGTTCTTTTCCCGAAGGACCCCAAAACCATCAGGCCGACCCTTTCTCCCTTTTGAGGACGGTTTGGCCCAGGTTAACAGATGAATTTTGAGACAGGCACGTGGAAACACTGTTTGCAAAGCAAGTAATTTCTGTGTTTGAGCATCTCCATTATATAATATGTTCTGTTGATTACACAACTAGCAAAAATGCGTAGGGGTTACCCCGTTGCCCCATCCAGTCATGACCCATAAGTCAGGAAATTTGGGGTTCATTTACAGTGAAAGATCTAGAAAGACTAGTTGTACCCTGCTGAAGATGTTGAATAGATAAGGGCTCTCTTTTATCTTTTCTCTAGCAAGTACCACTGCATGCTTACAAGGAGGTCTGGTCAAGGTCACGCTACTTTCCTTCATCTGTGTCAAGGTCAGCTTGAAGTCATCGTTTCCCCCTTGTTCCCTGATCCGGAAGGAGTGAGTCACAGGCCTGCTGTTAACCTTTCCTTTCCCGGGTTTTACAACAGAATGTTGCTTACGTGTTCAGAAACACTGATTTCTAGAGCCACTGGAGAATGATTCCTTTCCTCGGATGTTTTATCTTTTTCCTTGACCTTTTCCAGAAATCTAACCTCTCCTTTCTTCAGCATCCTCTACAAATTCCCTAACACCTCTGTGCTAAGGCAGTTTCCTTTACAGGCTGCTTTTCCTCCCTGTCTTCCCCTCAGCTTTCCTCTTTTGCCCCACCCATCCCATCCCCGAAATTACATGTCTGTCAATCAAAAGTTTCCACACTGGGACGTCCCCGGTCGCGCCGTGGTTAAGAATCTGCCTGCCAATGCAGGGGACACAAGTTCGAGCCCTGGTCCGGGAAGATCCCACATGCCGCGGAGCAACTAAGCCCATGAGCCACAACTACCGAGCCCTCGAACCACAACTAATGAGCCTGCGTGCCTAGAGCCCGTGCTCCGCAACAAGAGAAGCCACCGCAACGAGAAGCCCGCGCACCGCAACGAAGAGTAGCCCCCACTCGACACAACTAGAGAAAGCCCGTGCGCAGCAACGAAGACCTAACACAGCCAAAAATAAATGAAGAAACTTAAAAAAAAAAGTTTCCACACTAATACATGTGGGGACAACACTCCACTGTAACTGGTCGTGCCAGACCCTCCCCTGCAAACCAGGCCTAAATTTCTCGGTGGTTGGTAGACCCTGTGTGCATGAAAAGTCTAAATCAAATGCACTGTCTCCCTCACATCCTCTGCCAGCAAAATGCTTTCTCTTCAGAAATGTCCCTCTACTTTGGCAGCTTTGACATATAACCATCCACATGATCTGGAAATACTTCTGCTCCTTCATCTCATTTGATGAGACAAGAAGCCCTATCGGTTCTTCTTCGAGAATCTCCAAGACAGATCCCCGCCCCCTTCATTATACTATAGCCCATCCCCACTTCCGGTGCCATTCTTGCCCCGTTTATTTCTCATAAGCTCTATTAATCGTTCTGTTCGTTTCTGTCTCAAGTCTTTTTCCCATTAAAATTGAAATACACTTTTTTCTTTGTTGTCTGCCTAAAAATTCTCCTCATTCTTCAAAACAGGAGGTCAAATAACCATTTCGTCTATAAAACGTCTCTTAACCTCTCCCGCACATGCTTGCCTTTCCTTGCCAGGCAGAATTATTAACTCTCTTACCTGCGTCCATGTAATATTACATACGTTCTATTTCACTTAGTCATGCTTGTTTCTTCCACTAGATTGTACTCCTGGAGGTCAGGGATCACATTTGGCCTTGCCATCTCTTGCGATAGCATTATTATTTTTCACTTAGTAGATGTTCCATCTGGGGCTTTGGGGGCACTTAAAAAACACCCCTTATTTTCTGCTCCCAAATCTGTGTCCAGTTGTGAGCTAGACCCAAGAACTGCAAGGTGGGAGATCTAATTATCACCATAGGTACAGTGAACAAGTTCAGGAGCTAGACTTCAGGTTGTAAGCTTGCTGGTGACTCACCAAGAGGCTGCCACACTTTCTGAACCACGAGAGGCTTCTGCCTTCTGAAGGTCTGCTGTGCAGGTTTATTTGCTGTGGTGTTTGCTGTTTGCAGGCAGACTGATTAGGAAGGAGGAATCCAGAAAGGGCTAAGTCATCAGTGCCTGATTCTTTAACACAAAGTCCCCCCCTCCTGCCTCCTTGGGGTGGAGAGAGGCCCGAAGTAGGACTTGAAGGAATTTCCCTCCACGTGGAAACACGAGGCCTAAGAGAAAGGAAGTTCCTACCTAAAACTTAACTGTAACTTGAATTGAAATAAATAAACTTTATTCCAAAGTATAAGCACCTATATTAATTTTCACTTAAAATAGGATTGGGGAAACTGTTTCAAAGAACTAAATGAATAATGGGAATAGACAAGAAAAATATGTACTGTATAATCAGATCTCTAGTCTGTTCAGGTTTGGTGTCCAATATGACAGAACTTCACAGATATTTTTTGTGTGTGCTATTTAGGGAATGAATGGTTTACATTCCCATATAATCTCTCTTTTAGATAGTTAAGCTGCTTAGCCGTGCTCTGCCAGGACATATGCACCACTGAAAGATGTGTAAATATGCAAGCATACATACGAATGACACATTTAAACACACGCACTTTTGTTGTAAGGTATATCCTTGCTGGGGGAAGAGCCCCAGTGTAAGAATCATTTCATTGCTTGCATGAGGACTGTCAGTTCTGTGTCCTTATATCTCCTCGGTGGATCCCCTTACCGCTGTTGATTTCTTAGTTAACGTTTCTTATTATTTCTTGCCAGTATTACCCCCAAACCTCAAATCTTATCCTCTTATTATCTACTTAAATATTTGCAAATATTTATTCATTACTTATTCTCTGCTGGGTGTAGTTGATGTAACTGCCCAAACAAAGCAAAACAAGCCAGTGTAGCCCCTTATTTGGGGAGGCCCCAGCCTGTCCCTTCAGTTCCACAGCCACCAGAGTGACCCTTGCCCTCCTGTTCTGAGCACAGAGAAAAGGGTGGGCTCCCAACAAATAAGGGTTCCTGAATCGATGAGTATAGAATACCTGAGATGAAAGCACTCATAATGCAACTAAGGTAACCTGCAGGCAAGACAGTTGGGAAGAAAAATCAAGAAGGGGCTGTTTTAGTTGAGTTTCGTGATTAGTGACTCCAGTGTAGCCTGCCATGTTCGCTTCTAGCATGAAAACAGACGTGGAAGGTGTGTGTTTTGCTCAATCATAAGGGAATAAAGATTCTAATTTTGGTCCTTCTGTGTGATAGGAGAAACAGAGAAAGAAGTTGGACACATTTTAAAACATATAAAACGTTAGTATATTTCAAGCTCACAAATGCATGATACTAAAACTTATATGTAACGCCTGTTCTTTGGACAAAAATTGGGTATAATTTGATCCTACCTTCATCATATCCAAGATATGAGTGTAAAGCAAACATTTTTGTTATTGGGACTACATATCAGCATATTCAGAAGGACTCTGAGTGCACAGGTATACATGTATGATGCTAACTATTTCTAAAAGTTTACCTTTTAATAGCTTGCATTCACAATGCCCTGTTTCTAAACGTACACCCTCTGTTTCATGGCTTTCACTGCATGTTTCATAATTATAGCATTTTTCTTCACTTTTCGTGTTTAAATAAACACAAGGACTGGAATTTTGCCTCAGGAAGCAAGGTTATTCATAAGCTTGTCAAGTGAATATTACTTATTCCTTCAAAAATGTTTACAGCAAAACATATTGACTCTGTATTTTTAAAGAACACCTTAAGTTTTCTCATGACTGAGTACAATTTCATGTGGAAAACACTAGCTATAATTGTCTTCAACTATTTTAGAAATGTTTTTCTTTATTGTGTCGGCAGAACAAAAGCCGGTAAAGTGCAAAGATACATTTTCAAGCATTCCGATTGGATTGACCAGCTATATAATCATTTAAAATAATTCAGTAATTTGAAATGAATGCAAATGTGTTTTTAATTTCACAAACACGTAACACATTCCAGAGGACATGCCACACAGTTTTCTCTTCTGCCCCAATTCTGCTTTCAAGTATCTTTCTTTGCTTCACGGCTTCCTCAGAGCACTCCTTCAGTCCATCCAAGGCTGAGTGATGACAAACAGGCTTCCCAGGGGCTTTCAGAGAAGAGCACCTGCTGACTAAAGGTATCCTGGTCACATGTTGATAGCCCTCTGCTGCCTTTGTCCAGACTGTCTAATAAATCCACGAAGCCAAGTTAACGGCAACAAAAGATGGCTTTTAAAAAATGTTACGACCGGTCTTCTTTGGATTATTATAAAATCGTATAGTTAGACGAGTCTTAAACCCCATTCAGTGATCCCTTGTTGCATATGAGGAAGCCAATGTGCAGAGAAATTATCCTGCTTAAAAAGTTCATATCGAATATATTAAAATTTCCAAATTTGGGCCGTCCAGTCCCTTACTGCCTCTTTCCGTATTTGCCCAGATGTCTGTAATTTGTGGTTATGCAGAGACAGAATCTCAAGATAGTTTAACAAAAGAATGAACCAAGTTTCAAACTTTTATTTAACTGTTAATCCTAAAAACAGTATCCTTGTAAATGTTGAAATAAGAAAACAACTGTTTACCCCGGGGAGAGATACCTTTGCCAGTAAAGGTTAGCAAGATTTTTGGAAGGTAATGCTATTTTACCATGGCATTTATCTGTATTTCCCACTTTTATCCATCAGTGGTTTTTGCTCACAATTTTTTTCATTTCAGTTGCTAACCCTGCAGTTTTCCCCCAGAAAACTTGTTAAGACTTCGCTGGTAGCATTTCCATGAATTATTTCGTCATGTTATTGCTTCCACACTAGAGAGTAGTTTTGTTTCTTCCACCTAAACTATGCTTCTGCTTTGCATTAAATTCACACACGTCATTTGCCACTGTATCCAGTAATTTCAAGACCTCGTATCAAATAAGCTTTGGTGGCTTCTTAAATCTATTTTATTCAGACATCTGCCTGATTCTTAAGGATGCATCTTTGTAATGTTATATATATATGTATTTATGCATATGTATAGTTTTGCCAACCCACACCACACTTAAAAGAACAAAATTACACAGGAGATTTCAAACATCTTCCCAAATAAGTTGTTTCTCTATTCACATGTAAGGCTACAAGTTTTATTTTCTTACAATATAGTCATTTATCTTTCCAAGGTCTGCAGAAATGAAGAGTAAATTATGGAGCAAAGAATCTACACTTTGACTTTTTGGGGTGATTTTCCAGTCCTCTTGTTCCATATATTCTTTTATTTTAGGAGTTACTAAATGTCTTGTTTTTTTCCTGTCTTGTTCATTGGGCAAACAGGGGTAGATGGTCCCCCTCTCTAGATAGGAGACGGCCTCCTAGCCCCAGGATTCAAATCCAGCATGCGTCTCCGGAGAATGACAGGTACTAGTCACTTCCTCCCCGCAGACAAGTGGCGTCCAGAGGCTGGCAGGCCACCAAGTGGAGGGTAGCCAAGAGCCAAGTGGTTATGATGCCTTCCTTTCAGGGGCCAGAGCACAAGAGGTGGTGATTCCAAAACCAAATGCATCCACCTCTGATAAAGCACCTTTCCTGAAGTGAAGCTAGCATGCACAGGGCTTGGTTTAAACACAGTAAAGTCGGGTCCAGTGGGAGAGTTCTCTCTTAATGAGCATTTGTCTTAGGGTTTCAATTTTCTCGAAACATACTTAACTATTGATTTTGTCTACACTTGACTAAATTAAAATTCTCAGGTGCTTTAAAATGTGTTAAAATCTATCACAGAGCCTATTCTTTTGTTATACTGGTTGATGATCTGATCTTCATCGTCTTGTTTTGTTAATCATGAAGTCTAGGCTTTGGGGTATATTCCCTGATTTTAGACAGAATACCTCGTTCTTATCTATTTTATGAATATTGTGTTTTTAAGCCAAATATTGTCCGGGGCTAGGGTCAGTCAACAAGGTAGGTTTTTAAAAATAACATCGGTGCTTCGAATCTGCTTTCATGCTGTGATGTCACAAGTGCCACAATACGTATTTCCATTGCTTTGTTTTCCTTCTTGGGCGTTGTTCACCCAGTTCTCCTCTTTTGTGATGGCTCTTAAACGTAGGCCATGTCGTTTCCCAACTGGCTACAAAAGGTTATGGGTGTTTTGGCTGCTTCTCTTCTGGTGAAGCAGAAATTCAGTCAACACACGGGTGACATTTTATTTAGTATATTTCAATTTGAAAGAAAAACTAAACGCCGTCAGTCACAAAAGATTAATAGTCATCGTACAAATGTTGGACCCCAAGGTGGTATTTTATGGAGGCTTTTTGAATATTTTATTATGCTTTCATCTTTAACACCTTTACCTCTTAATATGACTTATGTATTTGGAATTTCAGTCTATTTCCTTCTACTGCTAACTGATTTCTAGGATAGAATTTATGGGACTAGAAAAATTAGTAAAATCTCCAATCTAAAAATTATTATAAACTTAAAGTCTTTTCAAATAAGAATATAAAATAATAGCATGAATAAAATTTTAAAATGTGCATCCACATTGCTGCTCATTCATGCAGCAAACATTTTTTGTGCATTTACTGTGTGCACTATTCTAATGGCTAGAGTCACAACGGTGCTTAAGAAAAGCAGTGTCATGGCCATCAAGGAACTTAGAATTTCCTTTTATAAAAGACTATTCTGGATTTCACCTTATGTAACGATTGCTAGAGTATAAGACAATTAAGTATGATGGTCTCTGTGGTGAATATAAATGTAAGTTTATCTGGGTTTAGGATAAGCAACATGGAAATCCAAATAGTAGTTTTAGTTCTTACATACATGAGATGAAGATTAGTTGAAGATTAGTTGTCTTGTGAATTATGTTATTTGATTTCATAGATTTTATATATAGTTTTAAAGGTAGATTTTAGAAGCAGAAATAGTCCTTTTAGATAAGATTATTAAAGGAAACTCTTCCTAATACATAATTCTGAACATACATTTTACTTTTCGTTATGATTTATTTATAAGTAAATTCTGTGTTCAACAAAAGGAAGTACATTTTAAATGGCTTGATACTATGATTTACTACTGTTGGGAACAGAATGTTATTTACAATAAGTTTTTATCATCAAAATATATGAAAGTGCCCATAAAAATGAGAGAGAAATTACTGCGTCAGCTGATGCTAAATTCATAGGTAACCATGGCAACCGCTCAGGAACACAACACTTGCATTTCACCTCCTATTAGCTTTATTTACTCATTCAGAAGTTTCTACCAGTTCAGAAATGAGGTGAACATGGCATCAGTTTTGGAGACAGTAGATGTTCATAAGAATTTATGAACAGTCATCAGGTGACTTTTGCCCTAGGTCACTGGTTGCTAAAAAAAAAAACTATTCTAAAATCAGTGACAGTTTATATAATCGCCTTTGGATGTCCAGTATCAAGGCATATTTGATTATTTTGAAACTAACATAATAATACAGTAAGTAAATACTTGCTTAAGAGAGCTCTCTAGTAAGCTGGAAAGCATTGAGTTGCTGTCTTATTTCACACAGTGCATGTGTTCACACACACACACACACACACACAATTTTTAATGTACCATTTCTCCACAATTAATTTCAACAGTAAGAAATCTTGATGCCATCTCAAGTGGTGCAAGAGCTTTATTTGGAATTAACATGGGAGCATGTTTCTCTAGGTGGAGGAATTTTCCTAGAAGTTGTAGGATTTTGTAAAACAAGGATGAGGAAAAAATACGTAAATTTGTAACCCCAGGGAATGTTTGTGACTTTAAAATTCTAGTGAAAATTTTCTTGCAAAATTTTAACAATATTGAAAATTTTAAGAATCATCACTCCAATAACAAAGTATTTCTTTGTAAATGGCATTATTTTAATATATAAATAGTAACTTTTATGAACCTGTGTGCACATAACTCTGTTATGAATCTTAGTAAAATTGAGAGCTACTTGTGGCTTCAAATTAACCAAAATTCGTGAGTGGCAAGTTAGAAAAAATGTATTTTAATAGATCCCTGAAGCATTGAGGTTCTGAGTTTAGTGCTCACAGTTGAATGAATCATCCTTAAGTGTGAAAGGCAAGTATAAATTACTGTTATTATTAATATTATTATCATCATTTAATTCAACTTTTTGGTAAATATTTTTTCAAGAAAACGCAACGTACTCTCTTTAAATTAAAAACAGTGTTTTGATGCTGACCCTTCTAATAAATGTGAGGTGATAGTTCGTTCTTACCTGGTACATTTTGAGATGTATGTTAATACTTCATTGGCTTGAAGTTACTGACTCCATTGTTTTGGTTGAGAATGTTTTTGCATCATTGTACATGATATTTTTAAGGAGGCAGTTTATTGATGTGACTTAAATAAAATGGAAAATATTTGATAAAATAACGTTATTTTCCAGGAGTTTAAATTAAAGTATCCCACTGTGTTTAAAATTAATTCTTAATTATTCTGCTAATCTAGTTCTAATTTCTTTTGCAACTTGGAAGCAGCTACTTGCCTATAGGAATCTTTATCCTTAAATATCAAGTGGTTTCTTTTTATTCAAAGTGGATGAATCTTCTTTTTCCATTGAAAATATTTATGAGATAAAGAAATTACCCACTTTTTCACTTCCAGACTTCATGCTACTTGCCATGTAGATGTGTAGATGCAGAGTTAATGTAGAACCACCTATAAGTTCAGTGCATCACTAATCATTTTTGTTTGCTTTATAACATCCTTTATCATCTGTGCTTTTCAAAGATGTCCTTTTTTTAAATGAATGAAAGGTACCCATGTACTGAAATACTTAGTGAGTCTATTTAATGACTATAGTCGTATACATAAATATCAATAATAAACAAAAGGGTAAATATATCTTAATTGTATGCATCCATCTTCACCGTATGTGAACACTTCTTATTTAGGTAGATTCTGTTTAAATTTAATTTTTTCCTTCCCAAAATGATGAGGAAACAAGATGATGGAGATTTGCATTTCACATTAAGCCATCTGGATAGGCAACCAAAATATAGACAGAAATATTCTTATGATATCAGTGTTAATTATAATTAAAACATTATGTGGTAGAATTTATTACATTTTCCCCAAAGCAGACTATATTTTCATTTTATTAGCATGTTAATTTTCCACTTTAATAGAACTGTAGTATCTTCGGAAAAGTTTTATTTATCAGTGTCTTCAGGGAGTTGCTCTAACTGAATTTAGTTATAGATGAGGAAAGGAAAGTGGCCCAGAAACAGATTTTAACAATTGCCTTTCTTTTCATTAGTACGTATTATGAATCTTCACACTTAATCTAATAGAGAATAATAATTAAAAATGGAACTTCCAGAAAATTAGACTTCATTACGAAGGCCCTCACTTTTTTATTATTAGTCAGTCTTGCTTCCATTTAATAATACAATAATTATTGTTATACCTTACATTTGAATATAGCTTTTAAGGACCTTAATTTGTGCCCTGTGAACTGGGAGGCATCAGGCCAAAATCATACAACTGTAAGTTGCAAAGTTAAAAAAAAAAAAAAAAACTCAGGATCTCTGATTCTTGCACATCTACACCAAAGAAACGTTCTTTACATGTAATAAAATAATGATAAAAAATTTTGATTCAAAAGAACACATGTTAAAACCCCAAATAACTAAGGCATGATGGAGACACTGTCACCGTTTCGTTTGCTTTTGTCTAAGGATCCCTCCAGCGAACATCCTCATTCAAAGTCACTTGATGGCAGAGGGGGCGGGAACCTAGGGCCATGGGGCCACGACAGTGCCTCACCAACTGACTAAGACCCATAGCCCCTTGGACAAGTCACTTAACCTTCCTGGGACTCATTTTCCTCATCTGTAGATTTAGGTGGTTGTAGATGGACTAGCTGAATTCTGATGGCCCTCAAGACTAAAACTGAGTCCGCGCTGCCTGGTTGCATCATGATGAACATGTGTTGGGCCAGTAATGATGACTGACACCTCGTTATGCATAAGGCAGTGACCAGAGGGCATTTCTTATTTATGGTATCTTAGGTTTTACCAAAGACCAGAAAACAGTGCCAAGTTTTATGTCTAAATTTATTTGATTTGATGTAAGCTGAACTGTATAACCCTGATTAGGTTTTTACTTGTCGTAACCTTTTAGGTTCTCAAATTCCAGTAGAATACTCAAAATATTACTTTTTTAACCACCTAGCCAACATATATTTATTGAGAAGCTGGTATGTCCTGGGTGTTGATGTTACAGTAATAACCCAAACACAATTCCTGCCCATGAGGAACTTAGGAAAGAGTAGTGTAAGGCAGAAGGTAGTTCCTCTCACTGTGATCCATTTTATGATCACATGATCAATAGTTTCAGGGAAATAGTACAAGAATATAAATTGATGGGGTTTTTTGTTTGTTTGTTTGTTTTGTGGTACGCGGGCCTCTCACTGTTGTGGCCTCTCCCGTTGCGGAGCACAGGCTCCGGACGCGCAGGCTCCAGCGGTCATGGCTCACGGGCCTAGCCGCTCCGCGGCATGTGGGATCTTCCCGGACCGGGGCACGAACCCGCGTCCCCTGCCTCGGCAGGCGGACTCTCAACCGCTGCACCACCAGGGAAGCCCTAAATTGATGGTTTTAACCTCTCCTGTTTACGTATCATAAGACCCTATTCCAAGAAAGAGCCGTGTTTAAACATACAATATATTCATAGCTATAACTTAGGATTTGGGGTAGAAAAGACAGTAGGATTTTCTATTTTCTTCTCTATTCTTGCTTTACACTGAATTATTACAATCAAGTGAATGCCATTTTTAAATCAACTTGAGGATTCTTTTAAGTGGTTAGAAGAATTATAAAGACATGTCCTTTGTAGAAATCTTTAGAAGAATCTTCAATAAAGTACGTTTCTGTGGCATTTGAAGAGAAAAAAAAGGGCATCCATAACAAGAGGGTTAAACACTAAAGCAAGGACACAAGTTAGATGCATGAACCTCTGCAAGAATATTTGTCATCCAGTTATGGGACATTGAGTTTGATACTCTTACACATGAATAAGAGTCTTTATCTTCAAGAAACAAATATATATTATTATCATTTTAAATAATGCTTTTATAGCATTGATCTCTTCCTATTTTAAGTAACGCTAAAAGCACTGCAAATCCTTGTTCTATGTAATACTGCAAAAAACTACAAATACTACTGTACAGATGCTGAGTCATACTGAAATATTTAGAGTTAGCAAATCTGTAAGGTGATAGTATTATTTTGCAGGTGGACAAAACTGAGGCCCAGAGACGTTAAGTAACTTGACTAAAATCATCCAGCTGGTCAGAAACAGAGTAGAGATCAAACCCAGCTTGGCTCTAGAGTCCGTGCTTTTAGCTGCTATGATCCAGTGTCACTTATGCCACAGACGCAACGCGTTCATGGACATTGAGATTATAGACTCTTAGTTTGACGTGTAAGGACCATGTGAGTGAGAGCCAATGACTTAATCCCTCTAAGCCTCAATCTCTTTATTCTTATGAAGGCTGAAAGCTTCTTACCTCCTTGTTGGATTGGTGAGCTTAGGTGAGACAATGCAGCAAGTTCTTAGTAAATATTAGACACTGTTAGTATCGTCATGGTTGTCATTATCACCATCACCAGGTACTGTGATGATCAGCCTTGCATCCAAACCCATGAAGTTTAGGGATGAGAAGCGGAAGAGGTGAAAGTTTTATAGAAGAAATAAGATCTCAGCTGGGTCTAGACAGACTCATGGAAATTACTAGGGAGAGGAGAAAAGCAGAGAGGTTCTAAAAGATTCTTGTCGCCTTTCTGCTACAGGAAGGTAGAAAGTTGGTGCAAAGGCCTGCAGGTGCTTCTCATGCCTGCCCAGCACCCACGGACCCTCCTCTCTCAACACTTGCCCTCGCGGTCCAATTACTGCCGCCTGAACATTGCAGAGCATCTTCCTTCAAACTGCAAAATCCACATCTGTCCCCAGGCACCCATCCATCCCCACATCTCTGAACCCCCTTGCCCTGGTTGACTGTTCATCATTGCTGTTGTTAGCACTGATCCCCTTCTGACATGTTACACAATTGACTTGTTTGAGGGTTTTTTGGTTTCTGTTTCTGTCTTTGCTTATGGTTTGTCTTCTAACACTAGAACACGGATTGCTTGAAGGCAGGCATTTTGTCTGCTTTGTTCACAGACGTATTCCAAGCAGCTAGAGAAGTGCCTGGCATATATGCACATGCAGCAGATATTTGTCAGTGAGGGAGTGAGGGAGTGGGTGAAAACCCTTCGTGACCGTGAGCTTCATGAGTTGACCTTAAACTCTGGGTTCTCACTTGGCTCTCACTCTTCTGAGAGGGGACAAGGGACTCTGGCTCTCCCGGTCCCTGGGCACTCCTGGGGCCAAGCACACATTTCCCCAGATGATGTAGGACGTTGAATTTCGAGCTCAGGCCCCAGGGTCTGCAGACCTTCTGCCTCTGCCATCACCCCGCCCCGAGCACCTCCTGCTCTGCACCTGCTCGCTTCCCTTTGCTTCAGGAGCAGCTTCTCTTCCCCACAAGCTCCACGCTGAGCGCCGGCGAGTGCTCAGGATCCCTCCGCTCCCCTGCACCCTGCGGTCCCCTCTCCCGACCACACGAATAACAAGGTAGCTAAAAGCTACCCCCTAGTGTCAGAGGGAGCACCTCCATGCCCCAGCCTGTGCCTGGCATTGTGGTCTCTTCCCTCTGTGAACAAGGGTGCACCCAGAGGGCAGGCATCAGAGTCAACCCCTGCACCCTCTTTGCTGGCCAGTGTGTGACAGAAGCAGCTCAGGAGCCGGACTTAGCTTCTAGCCCCGGCTCTGCCACCGGCCATGTGGCCTGCCCCGAGCCTGTTTCCTCAGCTGTGAGGTGGACCCCTTCCCGAAGGATCATCGTGACAATAAGTAAGGCGGTGCCTCCCTCAGTCCTGGCCCAGAGTTCTCCTGGGCAATAGCCTGGTTTCCAACTAGTCAAGGGACGTGGTAAGGAGAGATGCCCCTCCTCTGTCACATCCCTTTTGTCACCTCAGAAGCGAGATGTCAGAGTCATGAAAGTCTCAAGAATACACAGCTGGAACCCGAATTCTAAACCCAGATTCTGAGTTTGAGGGCAAACTCACGTGAGCCAAGCAAGTGGCAGCAGGGAGAGAGAGGGGCGGGACAAGCATCCCCAGAAGCGCACGCACCCTCTGACGCGGACCTAGCTCTTTGGTGTGCATCCCTGTGCCTGGACCTATGCTGGATATCAGAGCATCTGGCCTTAATAAGTAAAAAGAGCAGAGACAAGAGACTAGATCTTAAAGTTTCTCATCACAAGAAAAGAAAATTTCTAGCTAGTGGTGTTGGGTGTTGACTAGGCTTATTGTGGTGGTCATTTTGTCATATTCGCAAATATTGAATAATTATGTCATACACCTGAAACTAGTACGATGTCATATGTTAATAATATCTCCAAAAAAGACAACTTTCTCCTTAGCACTGTTGGAAGGAAGGGATATCAGGAAATAAAAATAAGGGTAAGTTGTAGACAATCAGTTATCAAGATAAACTATAATGTTTTTTATGGTTTCTCTGTTTTGTTTTGAATAAGTGAGTTTCTTGACCACAGTATTTTTTTTTTAATTTCTTTCAAATGTATTGTAGTCCAGCCACATTTTAGGTTGAATAGACATATGTAAGCTGCCTTGGGGAGATAAACTCTATGTATAAGCATTATTTCTATAGGAAAATGCATTTCAGGTTTCAAATGTTCGATGTACATACCTGCTTTTAGAACGTAGAGTTAATCAGGAACTTTATTAGTTCTTTGATTTGTGACGTATGATTAGGTTTTTAAAATGCTACATGATTGCAAAAGTATCTTTGTGACAATTTTTAAAGTAATTTGAATAGTTGATTTTTAAATTCTTTTATTTGTGTCAAACACATTTCCCTAGAGCATTTTTCTTCTCTTTTCTTCATAATTTTGGGGGAGAAAAAAGCAAAGGAGAACATCTTTGTAGCCCCAAGTTTCAACCTTGTGGAGGGCACTTCCCCCGTGTGTGGTCTTTCAGCACCTAAACCACAACTGTCATCACGTTTGTCATCACTGCATTTCACCGTTGAGTTTGTTTCTTCCTCAGGAAGGCACAGTTGCCAGCAGGAACCCCCATGACATCAAGACCGTAGACTTAACGCATCTACACAGATGGGGTGTCAGCTTCTGTGTCTCCTGTTGGGAAACTTGTGTCTTCCACACAGTACCAGTTCTGGTTTTTATTTTCATTTTATTTTAAAAAGTACGGGCTGACAAAACCATTTAGGTAGAATAGTTGCCATTTTTCAGGTCTATTGCTTTTATCATTGTATGAGATGACCGTAGCTTGATTCATCATATATTTTGTATTTCTTTAACATTTCATTCCACAGGCACTCCAGAAAGTCTGAAAGATCTAGCACCCAAAAACAGACTAGGAAAGGCACTGCCTCTGATGCAGAAAGGTAGGCTTGGTGTTGTGCTGTGCGGCATCTTCTGTTTCACTAAGATGTTCTGGGGCGCCTTCTCTATCATTTGACATGTGCTTAAACACAATTGTGATGCTTAAAGACATTCGTGTACAGAAATCTTCTATACAGGAATAGCCTCATTCAAAAAATGAGATGGGTAATTTGAAGGCAGCCCTTAAGTCTTAGGGCTTAAGAAAAATCTCATGCATTTCTCTTAGTGATCACTCCGATTACTAAAGAGGATGAAATCCAGCGCATTCCTATATACATATTAAGACATCAGTATTTAGTTTCTGAAATCACTGAAATGTTACCAATGAATGTATTACCTGAAGTATGCAAATATTTTGAGCGTCTGTTATTTACCTGAATGACGCCAACTTCTTAAATATCTCCTCTACGAATGGATAATCTGTCTACTTGCAATTACAACCTAAGGTGTTTGCTGAGTTAATATAGAAATTAAGGGATTGCTGATCTTTCGTTTGCAATTCATTCATTGCCACAAATTTTTAAAATACTTTTAAGTACAAGATACTGACAGATTTTTTACGTAGCTGTAAAAAAAGAAGACAAAAAAAAAAAAACACCAAAAAATCCAATTAACGTATATCCACTCATCCAACCAGTATTGAGAGCATGCAGGGTGACATAGCTGTAAGTGAATGCATGCCTTCGAGTGTCACTGCTGCCTTAGAGGTGTGCACCACGTACAGTGAGAACACGAGGAAAAGAGGTGGCGGCAATGAGATTAGGAAATAGGTCATAAACAGGTGGCACTTGAGCTAATCCAGGTGTATGAAAGTACACGTGAAGAGCAGCGTGTTCTGTGAGAAGGGAACAGTATGAGAGAACACTGAGCCTTGACCTATCCTCTTGAGTTTGGGGAAACCATACCCATCTTGGGAGGGAAAATAGGATTCCTATCAGGAGTTGGAAGAGAGGGCTGAAAACAAAACAGGAGAAATCCTTAGAGATTGTTATAAATGACCTCGTGCGCCATGGTGTAGAATTTCAATTTCTACCTTATTCATCCATGAGCCACGGACAGGCTTTGAATGTGAGAAGTAGATGATTAGTTTTGAGTTCCAGAATTATAGATCACTTTAACAACACTTTGGAAGGTGAACTGAAGGACCCAGGTGTATATGCAAGACACCAGCTAGGCTGTTACAATAGGCATGGTTGAGAGGGAGTCTGTACACATCAGTGATCCATGCAGTTAACGAATATGTACACCACTATGTGTTAATTTCAAGGAATAAAATAGCGAGCAGCAAAAAGGGGAGCTTCCCAGAAGATATTACCTCTGAGATGAAGTCAGAAAACTAAGTCGGTATTAGTCACATCAAGGGTTCTGTGTGAAGTGGAGATGGATTGGTTCCTGGCCAACGGTCTATGGAGATATCGACAATTTAGCGAACTTAACTTACAATGGAACAAGAATCCTGGGAACCAAAAAAAGTGTTGAGTAGAAATTCAGTTTTACAAGAGTTGGATGGGTGGATAGATAGATAGATAGATTGATAGACAGGTACATCCACCCATACATACATACACTGATGGGTGGACAGATAGATACAGGTAGAAGAAAAGAGAGAGAGAGAAACAGATAGATAGATGGGATAGATGGACAGATAGATGGATAGATAGATAGATAGACAGATACATCCGTCCATACATACAACATACATAGATGGACGGACAGATAGAGGGAAAGAGAGAGACAGATAGATGGACAGACAGAAAGATAGATGGATAGATAAATATTGATACATACATACATGGACAGAGAGATAGATAGATAGATAGACTGATGGATGGATAGATAGATAAGAAGAAAGTAATGAAACAATACTGATTATGTCACTGTATATATATTCTTTACTGTCAACCCAGCTAATAGCAGTCTCTTTACTAGCATGTAAATGATTTTAAATCTTCAGCCATCATTCACAGCCCTGCGAGTCACATGCACACACAATTCCAATTATTTTGACAAGATTGAAATTTTTCCTCAAAGTTTCATATTATTTATATTCCATTCAGGCTTCTTTAATTCATTTAACAATTACTAGTTGAGTGACTACCGTGTGCAGTTTTACAGTTTCAGTGAACAAGTATTTTGACAATAAGATACTGTTTTACAAAATGTTAGATGATTCTAGAGTCCACTGCCCATGCTTATCTGAGCGTCTGCTGTGCAACACTGAACACGTCTGTAAACACAAATCTTCCCTCCAGTAGGAAGAGCAGGGATTCAGCCGACTCCTAGTCCCAGATGTGTTTGCTTAAGGACCATATTCGTATTCCTCTTACCATTACTTACTTTGCTGTAAGTTTGATATAGAAAACTCAAACCTTTTAGGTATGCGGATTTGTTTGATTATAATTAAAGCTCTTTGTTGATTTTTATTAGAGTGTAAATCACATGCCTGGCTTTTGAGTGAATTGTTGAAGAGCTAGTTACAAAAGAAGAATTGGCCTAGGTTTACATTAGCTCTCATTTCTTTAGAAGATACATTGAGTTGACGTGTAGCTACAGATGAATTGAGACCACAGTATGAATGCTCGGATGCTGATTCTTGGCCTTCGGGAGTTGACTTCCCCAGAGGAGCCCCAGCACACAGACACACCTTGGCCTCTGGCCGAATTTGCTGTGATGATCATACTTTATGAAGGTCCTTTGTTTGGCCTCAAAAATTTTGACCTTTTGAGAAACAGACTTGTAAGAAAATATTTTGAAAGATATGGTAACCAGTTCTAGATAGAAGAAAGGCAGAACCTACTTCTGACTTCGGTGCCTCACCATTGAAATACAGCTTCAGACTCTCTGAAGAAGCTCCTTAGTAAATAAAAGTGTAACTTTTCACCCTCGTGTGAGTTGAGCTTTGTGGATTGCTAGCACCACTGCACGTCCTGTTCTGGGGTCTTTTCTTCTTGCAGAACTTGCTCTCTGCATCCTAACTGGGGGATGCAGGGTAACAACTGGTATTTAGAATTGCTTGCATATCCATCTTATGTTGTGCTGGCACTCTGGAGAAAAGTCCGTGTAAGCCTGAAACGGCCATGACGGGAGGAACCATGGTGACCTTAAATACCACATGCATGTCTATCCTTTAACAAGTAATTAAAAAAAAAAAAAAAGAACTCTACTTTTAAGCTGCAATAGAAGCAATTCACTGCACGTCTGCTTGCAGCAACAGAAATGTCTAACAACCTAAGGTTTTGGTAGGAAATGTGTTTTACTTAAGTTCAAGTCACAACACCTAAGACTTTAGGTGAAGAGAGAAGGCGTAGGTTGAACTCAGTGGTAAATATTTAGCAATGGGTTTGGAGATGGTGAACTGGAGTCATAGTCAGGTTGGAATTTATACTTTGCTCTAGAACCCTCATTATTTTTGTTTCAAAAATATGTATAGACATATAAAGCAGAGTAGATATTCAATTAAATACCATTTTCCGTATACTTCGTTCCTATAAACTCTCAAAAAACGATTCTATTAAATCTTGTCAAGCAATTTGATAGCTACACATATATTTATATTTTGTTTTACAAGATTAGCAATACATCCAGGGATGTGAAATTACCATGTTTCATCTCATGATAT
This sequence comes from Platanista minor, assembly GCA_004363435.1. Taxonomy (NCBI): domain Eukaryota; kingdom Metazoa; phylum Chordata; class Mammalia; order Artiodactyla; family Platanistidae; genus Platanista; species Platanista minor. The sequence goes on along the minus strand of RJWK010000060.1, from coordinate 106,891 downwards.
AGAAGCCAATCCTGTCTCAAAGGCAGAAAAGGGGGCAGTGTTGGAGCTTCATAGACCTGCATGGATCCCGCCTTTATCATGTTAGCTCTTTGCCTGTTTGCAAGTCACTCTGTGACCCCCCGTTTTTCCATCTGTAAAATAGGAACAATAGCACTTCTTAGAGCTGTTGTGAGAATGCAAAACAAAAAAAGGACACGTGTGTAGGTATGTGGTATACATGCACACACACACACGTCTATACACGCACATACACACTAGTGGCTGGCGTGTGTAGACGGCGCCATGTGGATGCCCAGTGAGAATAGCTGTTACCGTCATTCTTCTCTCTCACTCACTGCCCGTTCCACTTCCTAATGTGCTGGTTTTCGATCTCTTTCCCTCCGACACCCTTACATCCTTAGCACATGCCATTTCATCGAAAAGCCTGGCTTCTCTCACGTTTCACTCCTGAACCTCAGCATTTCTTTTTTTTTTTTTTTTTTTTTTTTTGCTGTACGCGGGCCTCTCACTGTTGTGGCCTCTCCCGTTGCGGAGCACAGGCTCCGGACGCGCAGGCTCAGCGGCCATGGCTCACGGGCCCAGCCGCTCTGCGGCACGTGGGATCCTCCCGGACCGGGGCTCGAACCCGCGTCCCCTGCCTCGGCAGGTGGACTCTCAACCACTGCGCCACCAGGGAAGCCTCTCAGCATTTCTTGATTAACCCTCCTTTCCTCTTGTCTGAAACAAACTCTACCTGTTTCCACCTTGTCTTTCTCCAAAGCCTTGCTCGTCTCTCTCCAGCCTCTGCAGTTTCACTTTCCTCCGTTTCCCCTCCTGTGATCCAGCCCTGCTGCCACCCTCCTCGGTTTTCCTCAGACAGAGTGGTTTCTTTGTCTCCCCTTGGGTCCACGCTTTCATACTGGTCATCGTTTGGCTGGTGGCAGAAACTGTTTTGTTATTGAGGGACTTTTAGTTTGTGTCAAAGGGGAAACAGCGCTGGGGCGAAATGGTTAACCCCCAACAGGACGCACTGTTCTCGGGCCCTGCAAGCTCGTGACTTGGGAAGATCTGTGTAACGTTCATCTAGGAAGCCACTTATTTGCCCTTGAAATTGCTTTTTATATTTGTGCCATTTAGTGTGGGGCCACATAAGGCCCCCCTAAATTATTCACATTTCAAGTTGCAATTAAGAAGTCCTTTTAGTCCTTATGAATTGCATTAAGAAATGAAGCAAGATTTTAGTGAACTTGCAAGATCCATGAATTTTCTCAGGACTAGGGTGAAAACTGTACTATCCAACTTTCAAAGCAAGTATTTTCAAGTGTATTTTGTACAAGGAGTGCTGAAGTTTATTCTCATGATAATGGCTTTTAAAGAGTAGTAGAAACTCATTATTTATCGTTGGAAAGGACTTGATCACACCTCGGTCCTTCCCACATAAATTAATTCTGTAGAGTTGAGTTCATGTGAGAAGGCAATCCAGATGGAATGAACAGTTTTAATATATGTTGTCAGTCCTTTCTTCTATTAATTTTGAAATCGAAGTGACCGTCCAGGTTTCGGGATCTGCCTTAGGGGCTGATAAAGCGTTAATCCAGAGCTCAAGAAGATAAAATGCACATTAAAGACCTAAGCTCTACCTTTTTATGCTCTAAAATATGACATTTTCCCATTTTATTGTTTGGAAATAAAGGAGATATCCTGAATCAAAATAATTATACCTGTGAAAATCATTCTACTTGAGAAAAATTGTCAATCTGTATACAAGTTGAATATATCACTCAATAATTAATGTACTTCCTGTGATCAATATGGATTCTTGACTCTCGCACACTTTAAATTACTTAATCGAATTTTATAGCATTGTTTTCAAAAGGATGAAGTGTTATTTCTTGGCTTCTGTCACTATGAAAAGTAATACAGATTAGGTATTTTAAATGTGCATTTTATTCAAAATACGTACTGAAAATGATGAAAAAAGCAAAAACGTGTCTGCTTTAAACAAGCATATATATATATATATATATATATATATATATACACACACACACACACACACATACATATATATAGTCACATATAAAAATCAGTTTCTAATTCTTGGTCCTTAATTCAGAAATTGGCTTCATAATAATTTTGAACACTATATTAAGATAGCTGTCAATGTACGGACAAATATCTTTTCAGCTACTTTTATACATCAGAGGACATATTTTTATCCATATATCAGCCATCTGCATTTAGTCAGTTCAAAAATGAAACATTCCCCATCTTCATCATTTTAATTTGTTGGTCTACTTAAATCAACCTTAGAAGACAGCTTCCCTTTGCTACCTATTAGGTATGGACTTCCCTGTTGCAGAGATAAATTATGAACATTGTAAAAGTACACACAGAACTCACCAGTGCATTGCTTCTCCTGGAAGGCAAGTGCTTGAAGTCCCTGAGTTCACTGTCCTGATTGTGTTCACTCATTCAGATCCAGATCTCTCTACTGAGCTCTTGTTCTCTGTGCTGCTGTGTTCTAGGCACCAGAGATACAGCTCAGTAAGAAACAAGAGACAGAAGTCTTTGCCCCTGTGGGACTTGAGAGGCTTGTTACACTGGAGGAGTCCAGACAGGCCCTCTCAGAACCACCAGGCGTGCACGTTCGCGATAATGCATCAGTTTGATGTGAGGTCCATTTCAGTAACTGTGTGATGGGTTTGTTTGCTCCTGGGTTTTAAAATCACTGTCTTGTAAGAGTAACCAGGTTTTCCTTGGACAGATGTGCTGGTATCAAAGTGGATGTGACCTGCTGACTGAAGATCTTTTCTGACCCTAATGTTTTAGGGTTCTCCCACCATGTCTTTCTAGAAGGGGATACGCAGCCCCGAGAGCGACTGATCAGCTAGTCCTTAGGGGAAAACATCCCGCTCGCTCCCGCTCGAGTGAGCATCCTAGTGTCAGAACACTGTGTTCTATGCACCACCTTGCCCCCGGAGGGTCGGCGCCACCTTCTCCGCTCCTGACAAGGTCGCTGTTCCGTGTCTGCCTCTGGGTCTTGGTGTGGTGTTGTACCTTCCTGAGCTCTTGACACTGTCACTCATTATGACACCATAGTTCTTAATCCTTTCTTTGTGACACTTAACCTCTCCGCACCCTCCCTTACCTGCATCTACTTTCACTGTGCTGGTGGTATTCTCTTCTATACTTCCTGCCAACTAGCCATCATCAAAAATTAAATTTGCTTGTGTTATGTCCTTCCATCTGTTTGTGGCATATTCATATATATATATATTTTTTTTTAAATTATGTGAAATTCTGTATAAGAAATTACCTGGAATTAAATGTGTACTTTAAAAAGTGTAAGAAAACTAGAAATAATTGAAATAATTGAAAACTTTCATCTTTGTTCAGTAAAAGCTGAGAGTGTTTTAAAGTTCTTCAGTTAAAAAAAAAAAGTTTGACTGCCAGCAGATGGAGGTCAGCTTACTTCTGTACAATAGTGATGTATCTTCACGCTTCTTAAATTTGTCTTTGTAATTTTGATCTTTACACCAGGATAGTTCATAGCATGTGCCCAAGGTTATTTTTATAAATATCTTTTCAGATTTTTCCTATTTAAACATAAAGTGCAAGGGAATGGTAATTTATAACAGTCTGCAGCCAGAACTATTCTTATCACTTACATGGATTTAATTGTAACAATATAGGCAACAGCCTTTCTTAAATCATTTACCCATGTTGTTAAGGTTCATAGGCTGTGAGTAGATATACTAGGTCCAGCACTACCAAAAATGGATAACTTAACAGAAAGTCACAACTTCATAGAAAGTTAATGAAAAGAAGTACGTTCCCTTCTGCCCAGTTCAGGAATTCATTCTGCAGAACTCTACGTGGCAGACATTTCCCTGTCTCTTGTAGCCCCTTTTGGTAATATTCCTTTTACACACATCATAAAAAGTACTTGATTTTGCTTCCAAAGGCCCAGGTAGGGGTTTTACGTCTGTTTTAAGAGGAACAGTAGGAAGGAAGAGATCCTTGTCAGGCCCGTTGGGATTTCATCGTTTCGTTTGCCCTACTTTTTCTCCCCACAGAGTGCACCGGCAGGCCAGCCCGACGCAGTCCCCGCCCGCAGACACAGCCTTTGGCAGCCCTCGGGGCAGGCAGCTCCCACAAGTGCCAGGGAGGAGCGGCAGTGCAGAACAAGGTATCCATAGAGAGAGCACTGACAAAATCTCGGATTTGAGAGCCACCTCTTTTTATACTCCTTCTATTGAAAGATTAGTATTTTGATGATACATAGTGTGATGAATCCTAAGAAGTCAAGAGTCTTAGAGTTTTGTTCCCAGCACCAAGTTATAACAGTTCGTGGCCTATGTGCTGTTTTTGCTGAGTGAGTGAATGGATGAATTTTAGATGGTCAGTTAAAAGAGCAGATTGAGCCCTAGAGACACCTTTTCCAAAGGTGACAAGGAAGAAAATAAAACTCTAAAAACCTCAGTACAATGTGGTATTTTATGTGTTACAGGAAGACGTTTTTAACCTTGTTTTGAAAATATTTTTAACTGAGGCAACCGTATTGAAGGCTTTGCTAGTGTTTCTTTTTATTTTAATTTACCTGCAATATCTTGTATTTTTTATAGAAGTATGATGGTGAAAAACTGACTTAGAACACACATTTGAGTGTTTTTTAACCGTTAACATCACTTAAATTTCCCTTATTTTAAGCATGTACGCATTGTGTTTCATCATCCTAGAAAGAGAGATGTTGGGGGGGCGGACAGGTTTTAGTGGAAATTAAATTCACTAAGCTACCTGGCCTAAGAGGATTTAAATACCAGGTTAAAAGAGTCACTGTTTTCTTCATGCGACCCAAGGTGCTATCCCATTTCTCAGTAAGTGAAATGATTTGTTATCGGTAAATGTTATCACATAAATATTACCAGAGATTTGTTAAGCAGTTTACTGAAATACTGTTTAATTTGGGGTTGTAATATGAACGCAGTGGACTTCTATTTAAAACATGTATTGAAACTCTTCATCCCTATGAAACAACTGAAAGGTTAACATTTTGCATATTTTTCTCAACAGTGTTGGTTGTTTCTGTTGTAAAACTTGTATATTTCCTTCTGTACTGAGGGTGCTGGGTATGTGTTTTACTCACTCAAGTCTTACTCACTCAAAGAGCTTTACTGAATGTATCACCGAAGTGTTAGTGGTCTAAGAAGATAAATACATTGTTTCAAAAACTGATCAGGCAGAGTTTGTACACAGAGTACTTGGTTATAGAAAAATTAGTGTAGATTTGAGAAGTATCAGCATATTGACACAAAAATGCTGCTACAATAAACTTTGGATTTGTATTACTTTTAAAAATCATATATCCTGTTGATATATCATACTTTAGCATTCTGGGTCATTATAAGGGTATTCATTTAGTTAATCAGGAAAATACGAGGCTATGTGAAACTCTGACTTTCTTTTCTGAAATAACAATCTATTCTTTGGAATTCTCAGTTCATGTGTTTAACAAACTTTCTCTTATTTGGGAACATTTTGAGAAGATAATTCCTAATTAATGTTATTAAGACTGTAATTAGCAGTAGCCTAGATGAAATTGTTTTAAAATTATTTTTTTAAATGTGGTGTTTATTTAAATTATCCATTCATGAACTCCTGTTGCACAACTAAAAGAACTACAGGTTCTAGTGTTCAGCTACAAACTCAGTGTTACTGGCCATAGTGTGCTAAAGATTGATATCCAAAAAGTCATTTGTTTCTAAAATTCTTTGCATTTCCTCCAGTTGCTAAAACACTTCCGGTTCAAAAGTATATAATGGTACTGCATATAACGCTCATATAGTGAGATTATAGTTTTATTATTCTGTAGAAATACGAATTGCTTCTACAAAGTCATATGGATTGTATGCTGGACTTTGGTTTTTATAAAAGCTCATGTGCTGTTGTTGATATCAGTCAACATTACTGTTTATGATATTCATATTCACAGTTGTCTTTCAGAGAAATCACCAATTTGTAAAGATTGAATTGAGGCGGGAAGAAAGGAGTGACTGAGGATGAAATTGGTGGAGTTATTTTGATAGCTAATATCACAAGTACATTCCTAAACACTTGCTACTTGAGGTTCCTGAAGTTTATCATCTTAAGAGTCATATAGATACAACCTTTAAAAAATATGACAACAAACATGTATTATTGTAACTATGTATTCTTCTATAATTAAAATGGATCTGGTTTACTGTATGATATTACTATGTGCTTTGGGGGGTTTGGTAAATGATGATACTGTCCTCCTCTGTCTTATTATGGATCTATTTCAAGCTGAACAGTTTACATGACATCTTTGTGTGTCCTAGAATATGTTTTTAAAAGTAAACTTCTAATCTGATTCATGGATTAGACAGAATTTAGCTGTCTAATCCATTTGAGATGGATTTCATTGATGTTCTTAGGGCTGTGGAATCATGTCATGTTTTTCTTTCCATATTATATGGTAAAATTTACTTCTGTCTGCCATGAAGACTGATGCAGAATGCAGTTTATTTGCAATCAATGAAAGTTCTACCACACTTGACTTCTTTCCAGTTTTCTTTTATGTATATTTGTGGGTTGTTTTTTTTTTTTAACAAAGGGTAATTTTCTTTTTTAAAAAAGATAACTGAGCTGATAAGCAGTTGTTGGTTAGGAGCAAATATTTCAAATGGTTTAGATTCCTGAATAGTTATACAACTTCCTGATGAACTTATAATTTTATTCATACACAATTTCTGGTTACAATTATCTACATTATTTTGTTTAGGATCGTAGATTGTTTGGATGCTTCTTGTTTGTTTTTTCTTGTAATTCAATTTTACTACTCTCTCCTTGTACGATAAAACAACATATACTATTTTAAAAGCTAACATATAATTTGAAAAGATACATTTACTTAACTTTTGAAAAAGTATTTTAAAGTTTCTTTTAAAAATTAGTAATGCTAGTCTATTTGCTACATGGAATCTGATTATGTTGAAGTATAGTTAGGGAAAAAGAAGAGGTGTGATTACAATGCAGATTTTGAGATAAAGTCGCTAAAAAGTAGCCTTAAAATTTAGGTAACTCAAATGGTATGTGATAGTTGAGAACAAAGACTTTCAGGAAATTCTTCTGGGTATGTTCCAATGTTGTATTACAATGTAGCCCTTAGGTAGAGTGAGACTGAAAGCAACATAATTGGTTGCATAAAAATGTAATGTATGGTTTTCTGAAACCAACCAAGTGATTTGTGTGTGTGTGTGTGTGTGTGTGTGTGTGTGTGTGCAACCTAGTTGTCTTTTTTAGAAGACGTATTTAAAGATCATTCATAAACTATAAACTAACACTTGATGTGCCAGTTATGTTTTATGTGTTCTGTTATTAATTCTGCTACCTAGAACTAATGGCACTCACCTTCAAAATATCTAGATAGGCCATTATTTCTCGGTAAATGGTGCACCAACAAGGAGGCAGAGAAAGGCTTAAGAAATGTCTGAGAAAATACAGTCTGCAAAGAACAATTTCACTCTGAGATATTTTCATATAATTACAGTAATTTGAGAAGGAAAAAGGATTACTTAAATTAGAATATATTTTTTTCCAGGTGGAAAATGTTCCAGAATATTTTCCACAGTGAAGAGAAAATGCCTACTATCTAGCAAAAAATGGAATTTATATTTTTATTATATGCTTTTTCAAATTATCTGAAATGCTATCATTTTTGAAATGAAAATATTAGTTATGAATGTTAAATATGCTTTTAAGTACATTTACAATAAAAAGTCACAATGGATTAAGGTTAAAATGTCTTAGTAAAGTGAGTGCTGTAATACTTTGCAATTCTTCAAAAGCAAGAAAAAAATAACACAAAATATACTTTTCAAATGCCAAATATACAATATTAATTTCCCAATGTTTCTGTTTTTATTTAAAATCTTTAAATTGTTGCATTCATTCTTTCTTTGATCGATTTTAGTACCCTATTTGAGATTTCCTTATGGTTTCTCATTGCAATTTACCATGTCACATTATATGTTATCTATTTTTATTATTCATGCCATTGTGTTGATTCACATTTCCATGTCTAACTATAAATTTGCTGATTTCTTTCTTTTGTTTCCATCATTACATGCATTTAATTCATTGAAGAACAAGAAAAATATAACTCATCCACAAAAGGTAAATATTAATATAACTTTTTTAACAATTTAATATTGTTCCTTTTCTCTCACAGTATATGAGTTATATAACTGTATTTATTGAAATAATGAGCCAAACTATTTAACGGATAGCTTTTTCCATGCAGTGATTTGGTAGGGCATTTGGTATTAACCGTTTTGTGCTGTGAGCAGTTCACATCAAAGAGGAGAAGATTAAAATTAAGAGTATTTTTGCTTCAAAATGTATTTATCCACACTGACAACTAGAAAACGGTTCTCTTTGGAAAAGAATAGCAATTTTATAATATGTTTTTGTTTATTTGCATTCCCCTGCTCTCATAGGTAAAGGGTTTAAGTCTTACCTTCTGTGGTGCAAAGGAATAGAAAATCCCTGGGTTTTCCTTCTAAATAGCAGTAACCTTATGGCATATTTGGCCCGCTGCTGTCATGCATCTGGGAAGTAGCTGCCAGGATGCTACTCCTCTTGGCCTCAGGAGGGTTAGAACACCCATCAGTTCTTTCTTCCTGAGGGACACAGGAGGGAAACCGTTCAGCCTGCTGTGTCGGCACCTTGCTGACCTGCCTTGTGGTCCTTTGGATCACATTTGATGTCTGGTCTTTGGACTTGAGTCCCACGTAGATGCAGACCTCCACCGACTGTCTTGGGCCACCCTATTGGGTGTTACTGTTGGCTTGATAATTAAATATTTGAATATGAGTTTTCAGCTTAATGAAATAACATTAACAATATTAAAAAGTTATATAATGCTGCATAATTTAATAAAAGTATTTACTCAATATTTATAGATTCGTGATTGAATTAATTTGTTGTCCATAGTAACCCTCAAAGTTAGTCCTGAGAGGACCATCATCCTTATTTTATGAAAGATAAAACTCAGATTGAGAGAGATTAAGAGACTTAACGCATTCATACTGGTGATGTGACCTAGACTGCAAGCCCAGGTCTCTTACTTTGGAACTCTTTCCTCTATACTTCAGCGCATCCTATTTTAATAGGCGCAAATCCCAAACATATATCCCTAACTCCGAGTAGACTAAGGTATGTGTTACGTCTCTCAGTGTCATAGATTGAAAATGGGAGATAATATTCAATTACTTATATCAGTTTGAATTTATAAAAATATATTTATATTCTGGCACATAATACATATTCTGGCACATAACACATATTCTGGCAAAGAGTCTGACATACTAGGCAATAAATAGATATTAATAAAAATAAAATGTTATTCAGTGAGATCAAGATGCTTTGGTCCCTAGGTTTTACATAGATTTCTGGCTCTCTTGCATTTTTAATTCAGGTATCAGAAACACAAATTTAGGTTAAGTAGTACAAAAATGGCCAATACATTGGTACTTATATTCAGAAGAATTTATTTAGATTTGCAAGATAAATTTTAGTTTGCTAAAAGCATTAAATTTTATGTTGGAGATGGGTCATGACCTCATTCATTTAGCCAAAAGGAAGAAAAATGTAATAATTCTTCATCTGGAGAGCTCTTCCTTCTATATTATTACTAGCCAAAAGCTATAATTTGCTAATCAAAACAAAACAAAATTCATGGGTTGTAGAACCTCAGGTGTACGAAGTGTGCCCCTTTACAGCCTCACTACACAGCGCATCAGGTTGTTGCGTTTTAACAAGGTCACTATGTCCTGGCTGAGATGTGTCATCACTGTACCAAGTCTGCCTTGGACACAGGGTGTGGATAAGCTCCACGGGATGCACCCCAGGGCTGAAAACCACCAAAGAGGCGCATCCCCAAATGCCGCCGGGAAGGCAGAATGCAGCCCAGGATGCTGTACCTCACCTCCCCCTTGGGATTTAAGGGAGCACAGCTTAGCATGAAAAGCTTGGGAAGCCAGGAAAAGACAGAAGCAAATTCAAGAGATTTCTTTAGAGTCAAATTTTAGAGTCACCTGCCCCATAGGAAAGAAAACGTTTTGTTTTGCACAGAAACCCTGCTGCTGTGAGCTGATCTTTTCTGGGGTCGCTCATATTGGAGAACTGAGTTATCTTGAGTGCTCCCTGGATGATGGGGCCTGGCCCAGCCATGCTGAGCTAACGGCACAGGCCACTGACCCCTAGAGAGAGTTGGTTTTTGATGAACTGAAGACGAGCTTATAAGATGTTCCCAGTTCGTTGAGGATTACGAGGTTTCACAAGATGCAAGATTTTCAGTGTTAAAACCAGGACAGCTCTGGACCAACTGGGAAGGTTGGTCACCCTTACTGTAGGGAACCACTATATAATTGTACAGCATATTTTGCAAAGCAATTCCAGAGAGGTATAAAATACCATGAACATTTTTAATGGTAGATAGAATTTATAGGGCACTTCCTCTATGTCAGTGACTTGACTGAGCGTGTCATGTATTCATCTCATAAAACCTGGCCCTGTGTCAGTCTTCATTTGGGAAGTGGTAGGACAGGGAACTGGGCTTGAGCCTCACTCCAGAGACCTCGTTCTGAACCACTCTGATAGGCAGCCTCTCCCACATTTGGCATTGACTGAGCACCCACTGTGCATCAATACCACGTAATTACGGTAATAACCTGGGCACAGCCCTAAGGAAGGTGTGATGACTCCTTTTATAGAAAGAGGGCACAGGGGTTATGAGGTTGCCCACAGTAGCAAAGCTGCTATAGGACAGAGCTGGACAGTGACCCCACGATACATGTTCTGTCCACTGCCTCATGTCACTGTCACATCTTCCACTCACAGCTCCGGGAGGCCCTCTTAGGGGCCCTACCTTCCCCGGTGACCTGATTTGGGGCCGCGCATCTAAATCTTCCCATCCCTGGCTTGCTCTTCAGATGAAGCTTGCACCTTGAGAACAGGAAGCCAGTGTATTTGGACAAAGATAACACAAAATTTGGGCGGAAAAGTTAACTGAGGAAATAGAAATGTTCCTAGCAGGTTATTTACCTTGTATCTCCCCCTTTTATGTTGGAAACTAATAGACGCTATCTTTTTAGGATTCACAGACTGTTTTAATAGGCATATTTTAAATCATTCATTCTAAAAGTAAGCCAATTTTTCCCTCTCTGCTACATTTCTTGGACAGTTTTAAAGAGCCCATGAATGTAGTTTGGGGGCATCGAAATAATGATATAAGAAGATCAAAACAGAACCAGAAATTAAATGACTTCAAGGTGAGAAAAATTGTTATTATCATAATAAATTTCTAATTTATATGCCTTTAAGGTAGTATTTCTTAAGTGCATTAACTTTTTGCCTTTTGGAAGCAATTTGGAATCATAACAAAACACATTATACTGCCTTTTCTACAAATATGAATTCCCTTTATCATAAAAAATGTGTAATTTATACACACAGAGAATGAAAGGCAGAGTTCAAGTGACTAAACGGTTTAAAGAGGAATAAAGAGCAAATAGCATCTGTTGCGTTTTGTTTTCCTGTTTCACTAATAAAATATACAATAATTATTGCAACCAGGCCATTTAAGAATTATCTCTGGGCTTCCCTGGTGGCGCAGTGGTTGAGAGTCCGCCTGCCGATGCAGGGGACGTGGGTTCGTACCCCGGTCCGGGAAGATCCCACATGCCGCGGAGCGGCTGGGCCCGTGAGCCATGGCCGCCGAGCCTGAGCGTCCGGAGCCTGTGCTCTGCAACGGGAGAGGCCACAACAGTGAGAAACCCGCGTACGGCAAAAAAAAAAAAAAAAAAAAAAGAATTATCTCTAGTCAACTGAATTTTTAAGTTTCTATTCAAAAAATGCTCAAATAAATTACCTATATCTTCTTTTTGAAATGTTGACAAGAGCAGCTTGAATGTTAAGTCATGCAAAATGTAATTTTTATGGAACTATTAGCATGAACCTTAATTAGGTGTAATTCATATTAAAAAGTAAAATTCATTTTAATAATTTTACATTATTTATTGTTTAAGTAGTTGCACACTTAGTAGCATACTATGGTTATGAAACACATGATAGGAAAATATTATGTAACTTGACTTTTGCCAAAATAAGTAAACTAATTTGTATATTCTTTACGGGCAGCATTATTTTAACTGTCATTAAGTAGAAAAGGATTTCAACTTTATTCACATTTTTCTTAGATGCAGATTGAGTAGGTGCATATTACCCAGGTGATTGATTTGTTGTTATTGTGTATTAAGATTTCAAGTTCCTTAACCTTCTAGGGCTTTGCTTTTCCTGAATACTTATTATGAATATTCATGAATGTTTATTCATAAATATTTAAAGCTCCATTAGTAAAAGTGTCTAATTGATCCATTTCTCTTTTTGTCACAAACCCATAACTATGGTTGTCATTCTAGCCTTCTCGTTAAGCTTTAGGGACGTAGTAAAGCGAACCATGTAAAACAGTTCCAGATTCTTGGCTTTGACCCTTTTTTCCGTTCTGCTGATTCAAATGTGAATATTTATAATAGCAGTAAAGACTTTTAAAACTTCAAAGTATTTAACACTTAAATCAACCAATGGTCAAATTGTCAGATATGCCCTCTTGAGGGGGAACATCGTTGCACCTTCCTCCCTGGGTGGGGTCTGTGGGTTGTGCGGGAGAGGATGCTGAGAAAAGGCTGATGTCTAGCGATGAATAGGCTCTTTGATTTTTCTCCTCTAAAGCTGTACATTTCCCCTAAATATCGTACTTTTTTTTTTTTTGCAAACTTTAAAATTTGTAAACACTTTTTACAGAAAAGAAGGGAAGAGACATTGAATTTAGTAGTTATGCCACATTGAGCCTTTCAAGATAGATTCTGTTGCCATCAGTATAATTGGAATAATGAAAAATGATGGATAAACATTTAGAGATACAGGGGATAAACAACACGACCCCTTGGGGAGCGAGTCTGTTATTCCCCGAGAAACCTTAATTCCACGGACTACTCTGCGTGCTGAGTGTGTTCTAAGCAGTGCCCCGTAAGGAGGACAGTGCTCCCTTTCAAGACGGAAATACATTTAAAAACTGTTTACTACATCTGCAACTCTGGTTCTGCTTTGTAGATAAGTTCATTTGTACCCATTTTTTACATTCCACATCTAAGTGTTATCATGTGACATTTGACTTTGTCTGACTACTCAGTATGACAATCTCTAGGTCCATCCATGTTGCTGCAAATGGCATTATTTCGGGGAGGGATAATTTAGGAGATTGGGATTGACATATACACACTGCTATATGTAAGGTAACTAACAAAGACCTACTGTAGAGCACAGGGAACTCTACTCAATACTCTGTAATGGCCTGTATAGGAAAAGAATCTAAAAAGAAAGTGGATATACATATATGTATAACTGATTCACTTTGCTGTACACTTGAAACTAATACAACATTGTAAATACTCCAATAAAAATTCTAAAAAATGAGTCAAAACAAAAATAAGAGCAACAGGTATGAGACTGAAAAGAATCATGTGCCTAAAACCAGAGAGATGTTACAATGTAGATTTAAACAGAAAAATTTTAAAGCCAATTTTTAACGCCTCTGTTCTGTTTAAAACACCATGAGCAAAAGTTCTGTTTTAAAAAAAGACATTTTGGGCTTCCCTGGTGGTGCAGTGGTTGAGAGTCCGCCTGCCGATGCAGGGGACGCGGGTTCGTGCCCTGGTCCGGGAAGATCCCACGTGCCGCGGAGCGGCTGGGCCCGTGAGCCATGGCCGCTGAGCCTGCGCGTCCGGAACCTGTGCTCCTGTGCAGTGGGAGAGGCCCGCGTACTGCAAAAAAAAAAAAAAAAAAAAAAAGACATTTTGTTCAAAGAGATGATCTAGGAAAATAATAAACAGAACAAAACATAAAACTCTTTAAAAATTAAAAAAAAAAAAAAAGCTGTTTAACTCTGTGTAACACAAAAGGGCAAGGTAAAATGACAGATTTTCATCTGACTTCCTTATCTGTCCAGTATCTGATTAATATTTTCAGTGTTACTCTGGGACTTGGCAACTCTGACACTGAAAGTGAGATCTGGGTCTGGAAATCCTGAGCTTTGTTTTAGGTAGTTGAGTGAAAATCAGCTAAAACAAGAGACAGCCTTGGGGTTTGGGCTGCAGTGAGATTTGAGTGATGATACAGACAAATTACCTATTTCCCCTATGTCAATATTCCATTTCAATTATCTATACTAAAACACAGGCTGTTTTCTTTAAAAATCCTTAAAGGCAATGTGGTTTTTCACTAAATGTGTTACTTACTTGTTGTGTTTTATGTTTCGCATACTGGATAGATGTTATATTTTATTTTATTGTTTATGTAATTGTAGCATAATCCTTAACATTCAAGAGAATCATACAGGGGTGCAAGGGAAACAGTTTTGCACATTTCTACCCTTGCAAATTGAAATGCATTTTATTCTAGGAAAATGACCCATTTCTGGCATTTCTGTATAGTCAAAATATTTTAAACATTTAATCTTGATTTATACATACTGTATGTGTCAGAGGAAAGGGGGTGGTGTGTAAGTATTCTATCAAAGTTGCTTATTATACTCATATGACTCCAAAGATAAGGATGAACATGAAAGGACTACATTATCTTTTAACTGGAAAAAAAAGATGATAGAAAATAACAAAATATAACCAGTAAATTTTTCCCCTTAACTTCCATGGTTTTGGTAAATTGGCAAATAAAAAAAAAGTAAAAATGCTGGAAATTAGTCAACTGAGCAAGAGAGTAAGTCATTGTAGTTTTCCATTGTTTGAAAATGTGAAAAAAATATCAATACCCTATTAAAATAATACAGAGTCATAGACTACAACAGCGGGAAGTTACTCTAAGTTACTTTCTCTTCCCTTTACAAATGAAAACTCCGTAATGGACAGATTTCAGGACTGATCAAGGCCACGGTGATGGATGCTGATGCCGCTAAGGTGGTCATCTCTGCCGAATCTTTCCCAGTTCTGAGTTCCGACCGTTTTACTCCATGGCTTCCAGATGTATGGAAAATGTTCACACATCTTAACAATTTGTATTCCTCTAAAGTCTAGAAAGCTGTGTGCAGAGACTAGCATTGCAGTCTTGAATTTTCAAATATAAAACCATCTTTCTTTCTCTTCAGACTGTGTATAGCTTATAATGATTACAGATTCAGTCAGCTAAATTTTTTCATCTTTTATTACTTTATAATTTTCGCATTTGCTATTGTTTCTTGTTTTTGAGTGCCCACTAGTACTGATTTTTGACAATAAAATGCTTCGGAGAAGGGGTTTTGTCAGTGCTGTCAGTAACTGAGACATTGCAAGTGCTTCCTCCATCTGTTTAATTCTACCTGACAGCTTTCAGGTGTGTGGTCATTTATCATCACTCTTTCTGAGACACGCACTGGACCAAGGTCGGGGCTTGACTGTCGCCAAACTCTCATTGTATAAGTAACAGCAAGGAAGCAGAGGCGTTAAGTTTTCTTTCATAAAGTGTGATAGCGCTTTGTAGTTAACTAGACGAGTTTAGTTGTCCTGTGCAAATGTTACCATGTTTCTCCTTTGACACATGAACTAGCTAACTTGTTAGAAAATAAAATACTCATAATCTTTTTACTTCAATATATTTAATAATATAGAAATTTTCATTATTCCTATTCTCTTTTACACTGTTTCACCTGGAATACTTGAAAATACAGGCTTAACAGTATATTACATGGATCATCTTTTTTGCCTATAAACACAAGCATTTGAAATTTCAAATTCATGTTAATTTCTAGATGCATAGGGAGAAATGTTAAAGATTTAAGGACTTTGAAGAGCAGAGCATATATATTTATATATGTATTTATATATTGTGAATAATTGTATTTATATAATTGTAAATGTGAATATTTAAACCACATTTATGAAAATTTAACGTTTAACTTATAATTATCAAATTACACAGAACCATAAAATTCACAATATTTTAAAGCAAGTCATGAATGTCTGCTAAGTCAAAGGAGTTTCCCAGAAAACCACATTTCTCTTTGGAAAAGGTGGTACTACAGAAATTTTTCAGTGGTGGGTTAGGGAAGATTTATTAGTGATTCTTAAGCTTTCTTTTCTTTTTTTTTTTAAAGTCACAGGCCTCTTTAATAATCTTATGAAAGGGATAGATCTAGAAAAATGCATATAGACACAAACACAATATTTGCAAATGACTTCACCTTCTTCAGTTTCACCAAAGATCATCTATAATACTAGAATTCGTAGCAAAACATGGGGCATGAAAAGAGCAGTAATTATTTTAATGTCTTTATTTTTAATAATACCTAAGACTTTCCATTAGAAAACTCTTAATTACTTTTTAAATACTCTAAATTACTTTTTAAATTGTATTTACTTTTCTCACCTTGCATGCTGCAATCAGTTATTCTCGTTGAGTTTAGAAGACAAGAAATTATTTCATAAGTATTGTTTTAACGTAACCTCTAAAAAAAGTTCTAGTTTTATACTTTCTTAATTGTAATGTTGAGCTGATATTTGATATATGTACATTCATTGGATAAAAATACCAGAGTTTAAAAATAACAGTGGATATAAAGTTGATCTAAAGAAAACAGATTAAGTTCAATAAATATCTTTCAGGTAAATTAATATTTGCTTTTTAAAAAGCACAATTTATTCAACATCAAACACATCAGTCAGCTTGTAGAAAGCATAGTGAAAAATTCCAGCTTTTAAAAAACAGCTTCTGTATAAAATTACAATGTTAATTACACCCTAGGGGCTAGGAGAAATGAATTATGTTACTATCACTCTTCGGGCAATTATAACTGAAATAACTGTACTATATGTAAGCTATATTTTCATTAAAAGACTAAGTGAAATTACATGATAATTATATTTGTCACAGAAAATGAGAGGGGTTATTTCACTCTCTAGTATGTAGCAGTGTTTGTAATTAAAAAAAAAAAAAACAACCCAGAAGTTCCCGAATTTAAAATCTTTTTAAAAAGGAATTGTAACTGGCACTTTAATGATTTTGTTGGTTTCCAATGCTAACAGTATTCATAATGCTGCTGAAATGTGAGTTTAATGCTAGGATTTGTGGAAGAATTAGAAAATATTTTATTTCATGCTTTAATTTTGCTATTGGTATTAAAATTGTTCATATAAAAATTTTAAATGATCAGTAATCATTCTTTTCAAATTAAGATATTTGAGCTCTCTGGGCTGTGGTTGATTTTACTTTTAGTGAGATACTTAACAGATAATCATATTCCAAGGATTCAATTAATTTCTAATCATTACCAAATATCTATTATTCTCTCTATAAATCATGTACATTAATAATCATGTCTTCTGGTTCAAACTTGTGATAAATATTCTATTTTAACTCATAAATTTTTCTTACTGTTTAGATTGACACACCCATAATCCAGGAATGATGTCAATTTATTCCACAATATACAGTTGAAAAAGAAAATGCAAAATGAGGAAAATCTGTAGAAAAGTTAAAGAACTGCCAAATTAACACTGAAGCCTCTTCATTGATGTTTATGAAAAACAATTTTACTGAAACATGATCACTTGTATAAACAATTATTTTAGAATACACACTAATGTAAACATAATCAGGAAATAATGAGAAATGCTTTTTTAAAATGTTAATTATATGTAATTATCTGGCTTTTGATATGAGTAGGTCAATGATAAGCTGTTTGCATTTTGCTTCTGATCTTGGAATCCGAGAGCAAGCAATGAGGACATAACAAACTACATTTTTGCTGGCGAGGCAAGGGATCTAGTCATGATTTTGAAAAAAAAATTAATTTGGAGATTTACTTTCTAACAGTATTTGCAAATTAGATTAGAAGATGTCAAATTTCACGTGTTTAGGAACAAAGAGAGTACATTAATCGTCTTTGGAAGGTCAAAGCGAAGTCATTTAAAACCATTTTAGGCATTCAGTTTGTTGTTGGTATTTTTTAAAGTCTTAAAAAAACCTGCTACTGCTGCCATTTTCCTTTGGTATTGTCCTTGGTCCTGTCTGTTCTGCCTCTGCTTTAATACCCAGTGCGTTTACTCTGAAAGCAGAATGACACCTGTCATTACCAGCAGGTCTTCTTGAGAGCGATGCAACACAGAGAGCAGCCTTGTCCAAGAGTAAAAAAAAAAAAAAAAAAAAGACCACATTTAATAAAGGGAAAAAAAGAAATGAAACGAGTAAGAAAGAAAGGAAATCTCATATACCTTTGTAAACTTTAGAAAAGCCTTCAGAATTGCTAGCCTGGATGCAGTTGGTTTTAGAAAAGAATAAAAACAAAGTATAACTGAAAGTATCTAGCTTTTGACAAAACAGTCTGCCTGGAGAGTCTTCCAGGTTCATTAGATGGAAAGCCATCCTTAATTCTTGGAGATGAAAATCGTGGTCTTCTCTAAGGGGCAGCTGGAACCCACAGGTACTTTGCTAATCACACACCGCCTTGAAAAGAATCTGAATTCTCTTGCTTAATTTTGTCATGGCTTCTTGGCCACCAGCTGCTGTGTCCCTCAGGCTCACCCTAGGAATTCTGTGTCCCCATATCTTTCCTTAATAAGCTTTTTTCCCAAGCCCAGGGGGAAAAAAAATAGGATTCATTTCAGTTAGGCTACCACTGTGTTCTTATGATTTAGTTTTGAGCTTTGCAAAGTAAAGATTTAAAATCAACCATGTCATAAGCTAAGTAATTCTATCTAAAGCAATGAGGTGTTGTCCTGGCAAGGTTAAATCACCAGAACTGCTTCAAGCTGCTTCAGGCTGTACCTCTTGGGAAATACTCTTTTCAGTGTCAAGTAACTGACCCCCTAAGAATTACATGATGCTAACCGTAAAGGTCACAAAGCTATGGGCTAATCAATGTCAAAAATTTCTTAAAATTAATATCATTGCTGAGAAGATTAATCTAACATCATTTAAATCTGCTTTTATCACAAATAGAGATTACTTGGAATTGCTTTAAGCTTTAATTGTACAGTACAGCTGATCACAGTTCATTTGACTTCCTCAAAGCTCGAAGCAGGTGACCCAGGAGGTACCATGTCACAGGCAGATGGCAGACAGAAGACACATGTACATTTTCTTATTGGGTATATGGCCTTCTATAAACACAACTCACATTTTTCAATAACTTGTCTCAATTCCTAATTCTCTTGAGTAGCATTTTGTTTTATATTACTTATGACTCCTTATATATTGTCAAGTAATTAATACATTTCTGAACTGCTTTTCTCAAGATCTCTATTGAACCATCCTTTAATCATAATAATCATCACTTATGGTCTCAAGTCAACATTTTCAAAGCAAGTGTGCGTGATTGCTTCATCCACATAACTGTGACATTAGGGATTGATAATCGTCTAATTTACTGAATTTAAACAAAGCTAAACATCTAACAGCTTGGTGTGAAAATTACAAGTAAAACATTTACCCACACATTTCACAGCATGTATTTATCTCCTGGGCTATGAGCCTGTATTTGAACACACATATGTAAAAGCTACATATTTATTGACTTTTTATAATGAGTTTCAGTGTCTTTTGTCAGGGATCACAGGCCATGTTTAATCACTGCAACGGCAAAAAATGTGTCAACAAGTGTCTATAAACTCCTTGTAAGACAGGAAGTCAGCACTCACATCCTTCAGATGTATCAAAATGTCCACTATCCTTTAAATCACAGGGCCTCTTAGCAGAAGCCCCAGTACGTGATTTACAGAACAGTATGGGTCAGATACATGTGTATATACACAACTTAAATTGTAGCACTTGTTGCAGAAATTGGCAAGAGATACGTTGTGAAACATAAACCTAGGTCTCACAAGGCAGGTATACGTACACGACTATATTCTTCACTCTTCATTTGTAAGAATGTAAAAGTTAAAGGCAGGGTTTTAAAGCCAAGCTGCTTGTGATGGATTCTGACTTAAAATAGCTCATACTTTATTGAAGGCTGTAATTCTTCCCATCTAAACAATCACTCCTGTTACTTAGGAGATGATAAAGGCATAACTGGAATACATGTGTTTATTTACAAATTTAAATTAAAGAGCTAAAGTTCTATATCACATTTTCCAAAAGTATGAATTTCATTTATGTTTTCTTCAGAAATAGAAAATGGCTCTTTTCTCTTAGCAAGTCCATTTTTAAGAATGGCAAATATTCATGAAAAGCGGCTGGTAGAAATGAAGGATTTAATAAGAGTGCCTCAGAAAAGCAGGCGCTCTTCCATTACAAGAGTTTTTAGATGACGTCTGCAGCTGAGGGTGTCACATGGTGTGCATGCATGGAAATAAACACGTGTATCTCTGTGTGATGCGTTCTATCTACATGTACAAGCAACAACCAGTTCATTCAACAGGAAGCATATTTTCACAATTAAATTCGGTTTCACTTAATGACTCATGAATGGAACTGAGATTATTTCATATCCGATAAAGACACAGGATCCTTAGCTTTTGTTCCTAACCTTTGTGTCCCCCATTCTGTGTGATTTGAGTCACGTTCCTCTTTAGAGCGACAGTTGCTAGCATTGTATCTTCTGCCTCTTTTTTGTAAATCGTGTGATTTCAAAATTTTATTTGATTGAAGTCATATCAAAAGCATTGCAGGGCTTCCCTGGTGGCGCAGTGGTTGAGGGTCGCCTGCCGATGCAGGGGACGTGGGTTCGAGCCCCGGTCCGGGAAGATCCCACATGCCGCGGAGCGGCTGGGCCGGTGAGCCATGGCCGCTGAGCCTGCGCGTCCGGAGCCTGTGCTCCTCAACGGCAGAGGCCACAACAGCCAGAGGACCGCGTACCGCAAAAAAAAAAAAAAAAAAAAAAAAGGCATTGCAATCTTAAACCATTCGGTTCCTCAGAGGTGCTTCGGTGTTTTAATAGACTCCCGTTGTGTGTTTTTGCAGCAAGCTTAGTAGTGGAGGAGCGAACGAGACAGATGAAAATGGAAGTGCATCGATTTAAGCAGACAACAGGTTCTGGTTCTAGTCGAGAACTTGATCGCGAACAATACTCCAAGGTAAAACCAGTAACCGACCAATAGTTCCCCCGGTTGAAAAAGTACATTATGGGTAGCAGGTAGGACCAGTGAGCACCAGGTTATAGGAGAGAGGTTATCCTTCAGGTGATGGTCTTGCATCATAACCTCTCTCCTCTTGTTATTTTCACAAGACATAAGTTTAGTAACATATCGTCTATTAACCTGGATTAAATGCTTTATCTATGCAAGATATGTGAAGCCATTTTATTGCTTGAATATCACTTCATATTGTATTTTAAATATTAAGATATAGATTTATACTCAAATACTGTTTGAGGTTGATATTCCTATGGAGATCTCTTAGTGAATGACAGAAATCATGTGATGTGAGATTTCTTATTGATCTGTCTTTAGTGAGAAAAATAACCGATTTCAAAGTCTCAGAAACGGAAATCCACACAATTTCAAGTGAATAAAAATGTAATTTATATTTCAGTATTATTTTGTAGGGATGCAATAAGGAGTTTATTAACTGCTAACTAGCATCTGATAATTTTGATTAAAATAGACAAAGAATTTTATACTTCATGAAGCAATTTTAAATTTATTATCTGGTTTATTTAAAAAACTTATTTTTAGAATACAACAAAAGCGGCAGCAGCCACTACAGGAAAACCCATGTTTTAATCTGATGTCAAGAATACTTTTGGAAGTAATGACCTTTTCGACATTCAAAATTAAATAAAATGTTGTTGGTTTGTTATATGAACCTAGAAAAACCTACTCATTTTTAAATATTGGAGGTTGTTCCTTATATAGCCTGATATTCAGGGACTAACACAAAAATATGGAGGTGGTGACAAAATCTGATTTGTCACCAGCCCACCATAGAGCCATATGTGCTGGATGCCATCTTATCACTTTATATCTTAGTTTAGTTGCAGAAGGGTTCCAACTGGACAATGTCCAAGGTCGCTGTGATTCAGCAGGGCTCAACTCCCAAGGAGTCTGAAACAGTATTTTGAAAAGTAAAATCAGTAAAGAAAAAAAAAAATTGCATAGAGTTGCTGATTCCAGCTCCACATATTTTTTCCTCCAGTTTGTTCTTTATGATAGTATTACTTCATCTGCTATTTGTCTGTCTTTATGGATATCCTCATCATTTTTGCTTGCTTTTACCACAAATGCAGTAAGAATTAGGAAGCAGCATAAGTTAGGTTTTCTTCCTCAACTGTTGCATGTTCTTATTTAGAAACGATCTTTAAAGCTGGAAATGTTTTCTTGATTTCTTAGCATTATGTCAAAGGATGAGGTCAAATAGAACAGCAGGGATAGGCAGAGCCAGTGCAGGAAACAAGAAAGAAATAAATAAAGAATCAGCGTCAAAAGACTGAAAGCCTTTTCTGAACTAGGCCTCTCATCATTAATCCATTGATCAAAAAAAAAAAAAAAACTATAAAATGAAGTCCTCTAGAAGTCTAAATCACCACTAACACATATTCATAATGAAATCAAAAGCAGGTTTATCTTGGTTGGGAGATTCCAAATTCTCTGATGGGTCGAAATTTAGAACTTGAAAATACCTCAAAATGATCTTCAATTCCATCTCTTTAATTTACCAGATTCATGAAAACTGAGGCCCCCTCAGAAGAAAGGAGGTGCTTTCCCAACATTAACAAAGCCTTTCTAGGGAGTGGTGAGCCCACCAACTCCTGGTCTGGAACTTACATGCCCTTTGTTCCTCTTCTGACATCACTGAAACGTACACATGACTCGAGGTTCTTCTGTGGCTTTTGATTGGCATGCAGTTAAATTATCATATGCTATCATTCCTTCCTTATTTGCACAGACATTCTTTTCCTTTTCCTCTCTCATTGCATTTAAATATTTAAAAACCCATTACTTTCAAATATATTACTATTGCTCTTACTGCATACATTGATACTACTATATTACATAAATAAAATTATTATAAATTATATTGATAGGGCTTCCCTGGTGGTGCAGCGGTTGAGGGTCCGCCTGCCGATGCAGGGGACGCGGGTTCGTGCCCCGGTCCGGGAAGATCCCACGTGCCGCGGAGCGGCTGCGCCCGTGAGCCGTGGCCGCTGAGCCTGCGCGTCCGGAGCCTGTGCTCCGCAACGGGAGAGGCCACAACAGCGAGAGGCCCGCGTACCGCAAAAAAAAAAAAAAAAAAAAAAAAAAAAAAAAAAAATTATATTGATAAGTGTGAGATCAAAGATATGGTATATTTATAGGACAGGAAAAATATATAAGATAACATAACAAATAATTAGCTTATTTTTAATTTTATATGTTAAGTAAAAGGTAAGTACTCTCTGCAATTCTAAGATTCCTAATGCTTACAATAAAATTTTTAAATAGTTTCCAGTAGCAATTCCAGTTAAACCTCTCGCATTTTTTTGTTTCTTAAATTTATCCTTTTACCTCAACCTTTTTACAATTTACTTTACAAAGATCTATTTTTATTTATATAGTTGAGAACCAGTATTTTCATAAATTTAATGTACATTAAATTTTGAACTTTATTCCTTTATTGACTTATTTTTAGTGTTTTAATCCATTTGGCATTTTGGATGAAGCAATGAACCTTAGTCGAAATTCTGCCAAATTAGAAATTGGTTAACAGCTTTCAAAATGTTTATAACCAAACACCAACAGAACTAGATTTTCTTCAGGGCAAAGAATTACCAGACACATGTAGTATAATTCCTAAGATGTTTCAAACCTGGCATCTCCTTTAAAGCATCAAATGAACCTAATTCCATCCTTAATAAGGAATTAGCACTAACTTAGCTTTTGAGAAAACACAAAACTTCGTATCTCTGAAATGTGACAGTGTGCTGATTGTTCACTGACGTTAGACAGAGTCGCATGCCTTGGTGATGGAGTAAAATTCATAGCTGGAGAGTGAATTTGCATGTAGGCCTCACATTTTAAAGAGCACTCGTGTTTCTATAACCCAAGAACAGCAAGCAGGATTGACGTGATGGTTTCTGTAGGCAGCTGCCAAGAGTTTATTATTACTTATGAAAATAGCAGCCCTGTTATTAGAGCTTCCCCTCACAACAAGGACAAATTTCCATGCTATGTGATCAGTGTATATTTCTCCTGAGGAGGCTACATTTCTCAAAATATAATTAACGTATTTCTATTAAAATATTTAATTGTTAAATAGGAAATTTAAAGAATCATGCTTGATGAAAAGTCAAAGTGATTATTTAAACTTTTAACAGATTTTGAAAATAAGTAGGTATAGTAGTATAAAGTGAGTATGAAAAGCCTTCCCCTCCCTTCAAATGACCAATGTGAAGAAAACTGTGACGTGGTGTCAGAATGGTGGATTATTCTTTACTCCAATATAAAAGGTTTTTAATATGACAAACAATCTTTTAAAATCCCTTGTTTTATCTCTTGGCTGGAATAGCAAAAGTCTATAGACAAGAAGGAGAAGACATGATTTATAGAAAAAGAGGATTTGATTAGTTGGAGAAATAATTCCATGCACACTCACATGCTCTTATGTCATAGTCTACACTGCTTATTATTGGCATTTGCCAAATAAGGGGAGAATTTGTGCTGGGGTCACGCCATGCCAGAAAATCTCTTACAGCTGGGCAAATTTTTATTGTATTAGAAACCAATTCATTCATATTCTCTCATGGACAAGGTATCATTTCAATGTTTGGAGACATTATAATAATCACATAACATATTTACTTAGCAAAATAGTTTCAGAAACAAGTAATATAGGAAATATGTTTGTACCCCAGTAACAGAATTAAATTCAGATTCCACTATGTGAGCATATTTTTTACATCTATTCTGAAAAATAGAAAAGTTCTTATTGAAATGAATCCTGTCCGTCAGCACCATGCTATCAGATAGGAAAGAATTCAGTGGTAAAGCATTATCATGTTACTTCATCATAAATCATATTAATTTTAAATCATACATGAAGTTCTATAAATAGCTCACTTCTGAACATACTAGCATATATGCATGTCCTTTTGGATTATAATGAAGCATATGGCTTTCAAAAACAGATCATGCAATTATGAAAAAATTCTTTGGAAAGATAATTTTATAGATATTCTATGAATTTGTAATTGTTTTCATGCATGATGTGAAATTCTTTGCCCAAAACATACACATGAGAGATGAAAAATTAAAACTAACATTTAAATACCTTAGGCCTGAACTACTAGCACTTGAAGGATTATTAAATAAACATGATCCTTTCTCTAGAAGTTTTTAAAAAGTATTATTGTCTTATAGTTCTTTTTGTATATACAGATCTACAATTTAACGTCATTTTATTTAGTATTCTTTAGCAAGACAATTGTTTACACGAATTTTTAGAAATAGAGTGTTTGGATTATTTTAGATATATTAAAACTCATTTGATATGGAACAGAGAGGATGGATGAGTTTTTCTACAAGTTTAGCAAACATTTGATATTTTCACACCTTAGGACATAAATGCAAAATTAAATTGCTTAATAAAGAACTGAAATACCCAGTGTTTGATCATGTGTCCCTTTAGTTATGTGTTCTTTTATTTTATATAAGAAGTTACATTATCTTACCTTCTAGTACCTAACAATAGAAAATCAAGTATATATTTGTTATTTTAAAGTTGTAGATACTTATATAACCTTACTATTTATTATGATTAAAGCACACATATAGGGCTTCCCTGGTGGCTGAGAATCCACCTGCCGATGTAGGGGACGCGGGTTCGTGCCCCTGTCCGGGAAGATCCCACATGCCGCGGAGCGGCTGGGCCCGTGAGCCATGGCCACTGAGCCTGCGCGTCCGGAGCCTGTGCTCCGCAACGGGAGAGGCCACAGCAGTGAGAGGCCCGCGTACCGCAAAAACAAAAAACAAAACACATATAAAAATAAAAATATAGACCGTATAAAGCTCTTCACTGTGTGATTCTTTGCACTAAGAGTGCAGTAGAAAAAACAGAGTAGATTAACTGCTTTGAAACCTTCACAAGTTTTCATCTTTTACCTAATGATTTCTAAGACCTCAGGTAATGAATACTAAAGACAAAAATAAAGACATTTAAATATGAGATACAGTGTATCTTGAAATTTTAATAGGAATCCATTTTTTACTTTCAACACTTATTTGGTAGTTTAAACCTGAAAATAACTAATTAAGCCATAATAGCAAGACATTCAAAGTCCAGTCTGTGCCTCTTTCTCTTTATTGTCTTTGGCACAATCCTTCTGCTTTCATGTCAGTGCTTTTTTGCAGAGAGATGTGTTTTTTGGTTACATTTGAAAGAATGTGATGTCTTAGAATAGGGAAAGTGTGTAGGTAAATTGAATATAAGTTTTAGACTCAAGAAGCATGGACAGATGGAAGCAGTCTACCCCATGGATAGAGTAGAAAGTGAGTAGAATCTGTAGGCAATGAGGAAAACCCAGGCAAGGGAAGAGGAACTGTTGTACTAGGAAAAATAAATAATACAATTTTGAGGTCTTAAGTATGTGCAAATCATTTATTCAGTGAACTTTCCACCCAAGCATTGACACTCTCATTTTACGATTCAGTCCTTTTAAACGACTCCTTACCATTCGAAGGGGGCCGGTTTGTGATACTGGAACCCATGTATCATGCTAGCGTTTGGGTTCTTTTAGACTCCAAACCTATGTTTACGAAAGTGCACTTTTGCTTGATGTGGGCTGCGTAGCCGTTAGCCTCACCATGTTGTCTCTGTTTGCCAGCCTCCGATGACAGAGCTCACGCTCTCTTGTTTTCCATCCTTAGTATAACGTACATACAGATCAGTACCGAAGCTGCGACAGCGTCTCCGCCAGATCCTCAGACAGTGATGTCAGTGACGTGTCTGCCATCTCCAGGACCAGCAGCACCAGCTTCCTGTCCGAGCAATCTGAGCGGCCCAGGGGCAGGACCAGGTGAGTGGATGCCACTGTGTGTACAAACCGGGTAAAAATGCACCGCGCTTCCTGAGTGTTCTCACTCAAAACAGAGTTTAGGTCAAGTAACAGAAACATTTCATTGAAACTACTGGGACTAGAATGAGTTCAGCGTTGATTCACTGTTGTGTAACGTTGCCTGGACTCTTTGGTACTTACTATAAGATGGGGCTGTAACCAGAGTCATATTTTAGAGATTGCGCTAAAATTCCTTCTAAAGTGATTAAATCCACAAAGCATTCTTTAGTCCAGTGTCAGAAAGCTCTCTCTGTAAACGAGTGAACACACTCCTATTCCAATAAAGTTTTATTTACAGAACAACAGAGAGCAGGCTGCATTTTCCCCTAGGCTGTAGTTTGCTGATCTTGCCTTCAATCACATAGCAGTTAGTCTGCCTTCAGGTGGATGTGATAACAAAATACACACCCCTCTTTTACAGTAGGGGAGTTGTAAGAAGTTTGCATGAAGTTTGTTTAAATCACCGACAGTTATCTTGGTTCTCACAAGGCAAATAGCCCTGCCGAAAGGGAAAAGACCTCAGGAATCTGGCTCCATTTTCAGTACATCTGACTCAGTATGGACAAGGCATGTTTTATATTTGTTCTTAAGTAGTTTCCAGAAGTAGAAGTTTCATTGAAGGCATTTTGGGGTTGATGAGAGGACCAAGAAATATACATGTTCAAATCAGGAGCAACTATCTTCCTAATATTCCAAAAGCCGCTTATGATCGCACATTTTGATGATGTATCCTGAGGCATTCCGTCTTCCTGGACTTCTCTGCACATAGCTCACATGTTGAAGCAAATTGAGACCAATTATCTTACTGTTAATTAACAATGGCACACTGAGATTCTGCAGGAGCAATTCCGATCAGTCGAGACATTAAGAGAACGTTTTATCTCTATTTTGAATATTCTCAGCATCTGGTCCTAATAGGATATTAAGTTCTCTAAAATTTAAGAAAGAATGAAAAGAGCTAAGGAATGTAGCTGTATTGAGCTGCTAGGATAGAGGGGTAAAAATGATTATAATCAGTTCCTTTCTATTGAAATATTATTAAGATATTATGTTTCAAAACTATTCAGTTTAGCAAGAATATTGATAAATAGGGCTTAAACAAAGACTTTTTTCACTTTTAGTCACTAAAAACAATTTACTAAATAATTACAAAACTGTAAATTTTATGTTCACAATAGAGCCACATCCCCTGAGTCCTATGTTGTAAAGTCTGACTAATTAACAGAATTCATGTTACCAGCCAACTGTGAGAGCAATATGTGGGTCCACTGTCATTCTCTTGAAATTTCAGAATAGGTTCTTCAGAAATTTATCTTCAGGGAAAATTTGGCTGTATGATTTTTGAGGAAGAAAGCAAAGAACAGAGAAATTTTAGGGGGCTCAACAACAAGGGACTATGATTTTATACAAAGGAGGAGAAAGAACTTCATGGTAGTGATTGGAGCCAAGGTTACTCTGTGGGAAAATGCTGGTTTATCAGATAACACTCACTATAACTAGATCATGACGAGAAGCAGAAGATAGGGGATTTTTTGCCTTCCTGATTCATATAACTTTTATTATGTATTGAAGGTGGTGGGGATGGAATAGACCTAGGAAGGGTGCAAATAAATTTCTTAATGACAAATCCATTTTCTGAGGGCATTTCCCTGTTTCCAGCTTCCCTTTCCCTGCTCTGTGGTTTAGAGCACATTTGAGCTCAGTTATTTTTATGTACGTGGATTATGTAAATGCAGTCAGTTAAACTAATGGCTAAACAAGTTTCCCCTGAAGCTAATGTGAAGAAGTATTTTCCTGTAGTCCCATACTTTAGATCAGGGATTCTTCATATGTGGTGCATGTTTGATTCCTTAGAACACTTAGGAGGAGCAAAGAGGATAAGATGAGCTATGGGAGGGGCAGGTCTTCCTTCTTACATCTTTTCACGTATGTTCTTCCCCCTAAATATCCTCACAGGTGCACGGACACACATGTACACCCCCCCCAACACACACACACACACACACACACACACACACGTTACTTTGGGTCCACCATCAGCCCTATGGTAAAAACCTGAGAGGAGGGTTTATGATGAAAAATAAAAATGACATCAAAAAGTTGCAGGCTCTTCAGTTTTAAATATTCCCAATTCTTATAACACTATGAATAATGATTTTTCTCAATATAGTACTGCTTTGCATTTCTGGTTTTTTTTTTTTTAAGTAACTAACACCTGCATAGGTTTTAAAATTTTACTTATTCAAGTTCATGGATAAAAGATGAAAAATGTGATCAATATACTACTAGATGTATTTACATTTCATAATAGGTACCAGCAAACTTTTGAGTTCCTATCAAGCCGTAAAGGTTATTATTTTCCAAGACTTCATGAAAGCATAATATCTAGGCCGCATACTCAAGGAGATTATAATCTGTTTAAGAGTTTGAAACCTGTTTTTTTGTTGGTATTTTTGTTGCGGTACGCGGGCCTCTCACTGTTGTGGCCTCTCCTGTTGCGGAGCACAGGCTCCGGACGCGCAGGCTCAGCGGCCATGGCTCACGGGCCCAGCCACTCCACGGCACGTGGGATCTTCCTGGACCGGGGCACTAACCCACGTCCCCTGCCTCGGCAGGCGGACTCTCAACCACTGCACCACCAGGGAAGCCCTGAAACCTGTTTTTATATCCTGATTCCCTGCACAGCTGACCCTTGAACAATGGTTAGGATAGGATCGGGACTCAAACCCTAGTTCTTTTGATTCCACATATTGTGATCTCTAACTGAACACAAAATTTTCCCCACACTTAGTTAATTTAAAGATCTATGGAATGAAAATATAAGTACTATATTTATTGAAAAAATCCCCATATTAGCAGATCCATGCAGTTCAAACCCGTGTGGTTCAGGGATATATGTCTTCCCTCACATCTTCCTGTGACACAGGAAATGTTTTACTATGCATTGCCTTGGATGGGTTTTCATCTGGAAGTCATTAAAAGGATTTAGAAGACCCTGTAGCATCCCCTGAAGACAGTGCTCAGTACCTAAAAGTCAACCAAGCGTCCACTGTCCTCCTGAAGGACCATAGGGAGAAACCACTGACTTGATCTTACCCGCATCATATAGAACCGTAGTATGTAGGCCCTTAGAGTACCACATATGGTTTTGACTCCTTCTATCCAAGTATGCTATGAACCAAGAAGATGTCAAGATAAGCACATCTGAAATGAGCAGTGGTGGTCTGCACAGTATGATACAGAGGCCAGTGTTTCCCAAACACTGCTTGCTACACTTTCCTGTTAACAATTTATAGTACACACTATTGTTCTTAACATTTTGAGGCGTTCTCTCTTGTAACAACTTGTTTATCTTTGCTTATTCCAGCACATACCAAACTTATTTCATTCTGGAATGCCTATTTCACAGGGACATCCATTAAAGTGTTGCATAGTTTTTTGGGGTTTTTTTTTGTTTTTTTGTTTTTTGCGGTATGTGGGCCTCTCATTGCTGTGGCCTCTCCCGCCGCGGAGCACAGGCTCCGAACGCGCAGGCTCAGCGGCCGTGGCCCACGAGCCCAGCCGCTCCGCGGCATGTGGGATCTTCCCGGACCGGGGCACGAACCCGCGTCCCCTGCATCGGCAGGCGGACTCTCAACCACTGCGCCACCAGGGAAGCCCTGTTGCATAGTTTCTGAGTGAAGTTTGGGAAATTCTGTTTTAGATAATCAGCATCCTTCTGGCCTAAGAGATAAAAGGCTGTAACAAAAGCTTTAAAAAGCCTGTTTGGGGGACGAATAAAATTAAGCACTTATAAGATGTGTATAGGTTGAAAAGTACAAATATATTTGGATGATCAATCTCTAAAAGATCATTTTCAGAATATTAGGAACTCATGGGCCGTATTCTGAATCTTTTGTGTTTGAGATAATGATTAGGCAAAAAATGCCTTGACCACTTGGGGATGGACCAGCTAAACCATATGTTCCTGTGTGAATTGAAAAAGGGCATCTCTCCCCCCAGATGCATTCTAAATGCTTCATTCAAAATAGCCTAAAACATACTTCATGTTTTCAAAGTTTCTGTATACAGAGAACTATAGTAGAAAAACATACACTATAATGTTTATATTAGGGTAATTAACCTTTTGTAGATATAAAGAATTAAAAGTTATTCTAAAATTGTTGTCACGGATTAAAAATACTTAAAATCTCAGTAATTTCTAGGATGATTCTTACAGGACAAAGTCAACACTTAATACTTCAAAATAATAAACATCAATAAAGATTTGAAGTTCCTAGTTTTTCAAACTTGTTCTGCACGTGAGTTACAATTTTAATTTCGTATTGGCTTAAATATTCCTCGAAAAATGTTTTCTTATCCAACCACAAAATATGCAAAGTATATTAGTAGAGGTGGCATAATTGATGATAAAAATGCACATATACTAGAAGCCCAGAAGGAATATGTTGAGTTTTTTGAGTTCTCTATGCTTTTGGTGAACATCAAAGAAGATGTTCACCTCAAAAAGAGGCTGAATTTTCATGACATAGCTCTGATTTTTTTTCATCTTTATCATATAACCATTTCTTTCCAGGCAGACAAATTTCAGATGTTTTATACAAAATCAAGCTATAAAAGCAAATGCAAGCGTAATCCTATAATTGCTCTCAGATGTTATACAATTTTAGAAGTTCTGTCAAAAGCAACAATTTCCCAGCAGCATTCACGTTTGTGACAAAGGTTTGCCTTGATCTATAAGGATGACTTTCTATATCTAAGTGAATTTTGATGCAAATAGTTTTATGTCTTTTTATCATCTCCTTTTGAAAGAATATTTTCAAAAGCAGCTATCTTTTTCTACATTCATAGATTGAAAGACTTGAGAGCTTTTTAAGAGAAGTTGTCTTCTATACACAAATATTAATCTTGCAACTGTAAATTTACTTAAATCTGGCAGTTGATGTCGCTAGGCATAATAATTAACGTATACTGAAGGAAATATGCTTATATTTATTGGGGGATTTTAAACATTGTAGGTTAAATTATTTGATATTTTAAATTGTGATAGAGAATGAGTGCCTAGGTTAATATCTTCCAGAAAATCAGTCTTATTATTGCAATTGTGCTTGAAAAATATTACAGAAAATCTCAAGTGCCCTTTATTTCACGATAGTTCTTCAACTCAGCAAGGGAATACAGTATACCATTTAAAAAGAATCTGGATTTTTTGTGATGGCATTTGAAAAATACTTAACTGCAAAATCATTTGAGCAGTTAACAGCTCAGAATACCAAATGAAGCTTTCATTTTATATACTTATTAATTGTTATGCCTACTGACATTGAATATAGTCAAGAGTGACCAAGAGGGAATTCTTAGAGCTAGCCACACAATTTTGCATGCTCGTCTGTTGTACTATAGAAAAACAAAGTCTACTGAGATCTACAAAAGTACTAAAAAGAAAGAGGGAAATGACCTGGAGATCTGATGATGAGGAGAGAACAAACTGGAACACAGTGAAAGATGCTGGATACTGAATATCCGAGAAAGGAAATATATTTTGGCGATCATCTAGTGGCTTCTTTTATGGCATTTCTTCGTTTTAATTGTCCAAGACTGATGAGTGGACTATTATTATTTCCTGTGACTAGATTAAAGCTGTAGAGAGATGGAAAGACTGTGCCACGTGCCCTTTAAAAACTCTCTACCTTGATGGTAAAATTACTAAACCACACTTATTAATATACCGTATGACTGAATGTGCCACGCATCTGAATTGTTATACCGCACCATATCCATAACATAAACAAAATACTCTTGACTTATGACTGTAAGTTACACAACAGTCCTTAGAGTAGCCAGTTAGAGCTCTCGGGGCAGGTGAGTAGATTCTCCTGGTGAGGGCGTTCCTTGCAAACCTTTAAGACAGTTTAAGGGGCAGCTGCGCTGGTCCAGTTTGAACAGCTCCAGCCTGCTTTGTTCTTACTGTTCTACTCTGTCAATTCATTTTAGATTTACTAAGATATGTTTAGTTAAATTCTGGGAAGGTCAGCAGAGTATTAGAGAAATGCTTCCTGTATAATAAACAATACAAATGGTCAGTTATAATAAAGTTTTCAAATTTGAATAGAAACCCAGGATATCTTATGAAGATGGGAGTTATTTGTTGAAATTATCATTTGTAATTAGATCTGAGAGACAATGTCTGCCTATTGGGAAAAAATAGCTACTCTACACATGGAGTTTTAAAGTCCGTCGTAACTTTTTGTTATTTGTAGAAATCTATTTCCCTGTAGCTTTATTTCTTCTCTTAGGATTAAATTAGATCATTTTTAACATTTAAAAGATTTTAAAGAGCATGTTCAGTGGAAATTGTAGATAAAGATAATTAGAAACTTTTCTTTAATGAGAAAAATAAGTCTTAGTGTGTGTTTGGAAGAGGGTGTAAAAATGTATCTTAGTCAAGCTGAAATAAAATCTTTGAAAGCTCAAAAACAAACCATATTAATAGCTTTACTTGTAATACATATTAGTTTATTTGTGATATTGTCTAACTCATAACTGATTGTGTACAAGTGAGTATAACTTTCCAATTTGATTTAATTATCCTAAAAGAAGTTACACATTTAATTTAATATTCCATTGTTAAATAAAATAAGAACATAATTCTCCCTGCTTAATTATTATTTTCCTCACAATATACAGGAAATTATTGATAACTTACCTACTGCTGACAGCACATCTTCAGTGTAATAGATTATTAGAAAGGTATAAAGTTTATACATCTTTTAAGTGCAAGGAAAATAACATAGGTGATAAATCCTAAAGTGAATTGACAATATTAAAGCAGCTTTCAAATACAACCAATGTATTCCCTAGGAATAGTTTTCAAAGAGAAAATAATTTCAACTTTGGGCTTCCAGTGCCTGTTCACGGTACAAGATATGTTTGTAGCTGTGATCTTGGCTTTCGACACAGAGGCCAAGAGCAGTGCATTCACTCTGGGGCTATGACGGATGTCCAGAAGTACCAGCTTTGGATTCAGGCTAGGCTCGGGTGTAAGAGACCCACTCCTTTGCTAAGACACTGACTGGCTCTGCTTCAATGCTCTGTAGTTTCCACAGCATATGAGGGCTTCCTCAAGGGCCCCTTATGCCACCCTTTTGTCTTTGATGTGCTCTAATTACCACATAGACCAGCTATGTGAAGGATACTCTGTGCTCTATTAGCGATCAAATAGCAGGGTGACTGTTTAGAGAGGCCATCAAATTGTTACTATATTTTTATGCCAAAACATATAAAATGGGAATTTTCTAACAAATTCTTAAGTTTCTATTTACCTTCTGTGTTTATGTGTTTATATCTGCATGTTGGAGAACTGACTGCTGATTATAAACCTGACAGTATTATGTGGACGGGTAGCTAACAGTTTTAATGGTCACCAGGCATGAACTCTGGTTATCAACGTTGAATACCGGTTCTTCAGGAAAATCTTCATATTTCTGTGGTAATTATCCTATTATTTGAAATGGATACGATATCCTTTCACTCAAAACCAGTGCTTCCCAAACTTCACCTATTTCACATGTCACTTTCATATTTTGCCATGACTGCGTAACACATATACACAGCACACAATACCATGAGTGCTGTAACAGCTCAGGAGTGTAACAGTTAATAATCTCATTTTATAAATAAAATAAAATGAAGCAACCTATTAACTTTACTTGGCAGTAGGCAGTAGAGCTAGAATTGAGAGCCCTGTGATTTAACCCCTTTATTTTTAGGTAGTGAATCTCTTTATCTCTAATATTTTTTTGCTTTAAAGTCTATTTTGTCTTACACGACAAATTTTAAACTAGTGTTCCACCTAACTTTTCACATCCTTTTATTTTTAATCTTTCTGTTAAAGGTTATGAGTTATGTGTGAGTTATATCCCTTGTAACCATCACAGAACTGCATTTAGATTTTCTTTTTTCCTTCCAGCTTGACAATCTGTTTCATTTAATTGGCTAACTAATGCATTTACATTTATTTTGATTTCCTAGGTATTTGGAATTCTTTCTACTCTCTTGTTTTATATTTTCCATATTTATTATTCTATTTTTTCCTCTTCCCTGATTAGTTTTGAACCAAATTGTTTTTATTTCATTTCTTTCTCTATTATTCTGGAAATTATATTATTTCTATGATCTTAGTGCCTAATTTCGTGTTTTGAGAATATATATTTCATTAAGCAATAAATCTAAAAGTTAATAATTACTTCTACTCCCCCCTAGAGGAAAAAAATGACTCTATACACTTTAGCTCCTTTACCATCCCCCCAGCATTTGCATATTTTTTGTCCAGTGTTTCAATTATGTATTGTTTTCTTTCTCCCATTATTGGATGTTATTTTTGTAAATGCTTTAGAGTAACCCACATATTTTCTAGTTTCTTTGCTAACCATTTTTCTTGCATCTTAGATCGTCATTTGGGAAGCATTCTCCATCTTCCTGAAATGTATGCATTG
This sequence comes from Platanista minor, assembly GCA_004363435.1. NCBI lineage: Eukaryota > Metazoa > Chordata > Mammalia > Artiodactyla > Platanistidae > Platanista > Platanista minor. The sequence continues at coordinate 71,317 of RJWK010000060.1, read as the reverse complement.
TATTTTTTAAATTATTTGTTTGTTTGTTTATGCAGATGAATGCCACCAGTGAAGATCCCTTAGGACTTAGGCCCAGACCCACACTGTCCCTTGTTCTCCAAGGGTCTTGGCTCATGCAGGGATTTCGGTTCTAAGTCCCCTCTGACCCTGGAGCCAAGGCTCTAAATTTCTCATCTGCAAAACCTCCCAAGACATGCATAACTCACTCAGCAATCTGTTTTCAGGCCCCTCTTGGTCTTTAGGCCACAGGGATTTGCCTTTCTTTCCTGTGAACTTAGGTTTGTATTTTAACAGGTATTTGTTGTCATTTTCCCATCATTTCTAGGTATTGGGGAGGGAAAGGATTTTTCAGAATATCTCATCTGCCACTTTGCTAGCAATAGTAGTTCATATTTAATGTGCTACGATTTTCTTAATTTTTACTCACTTAAAAGGATAATGTTTAAAGCAAAATAAATAAATAAATAATTGTAGCAAGAAGAACTGTGGCCCTAGGGACCTTATCCCAAGTTAGAGGGCAAATGCCAGGGCAGGGAAAAGAGAATTGCATCTTGAACTGGTGGTGAGATCTCAGGCACAGGAGGACAAGTGATGGGCATGGGTTGGGGCGGGGGGGAGGTGGAGGGAGCTGAGCACCAGGAAATAAGGGAAGGAAGGAAGAGAGGAACGAATGAACCAAGGGAAGAAAGGAGGGAGGAAGGAAGGAAAGAGGGAGCTCCAGCAGAGGAAGGCCCCTCGAATGGTGAGGAGAAACGGAAGCTGGGAACGGATAAATGACATGGGGCAAAGGTAGATTACAGCCCAGAAGCAGGCAGAGATTCTGGGTGGGGTGGGGTGGGGGGGGAGTTGGAATTTAATGAGGGAGCCCAGGTGGGCCATAGATTAAGGGAGCAGTTAGTGATCCTGGAATAAAGAGGTCCTTAGAGGCTGCTTTGGACTCAGATGCCAATCTTCGGTTCAGTCTGCTGTGGCCAAGGTGACAGGACACCAAGCACATGAAGCTGGGCACAACGGATACCGGGGGCCCCTTTATTCAAACGGTGGCAGTGTACCTGGGGAGCATGGCCAGTGCAGGATGCTGACAAGTGAACAAACAAGCAAATCAAAACAACAAAAAGAACCCAAACCTTTACTCTCAGGCCTTCACATTCTATAGATTGATACAAAACCATTTTGCTACACCTAGAAGAATGACCACTGCACCACAGTTATTAGAATTTCATGGACAGTAAGGTAATGAGGCTTGGAATAATAATATGGGGAGCTACTATTTATTTTACAGTTGAAGGTAGTTTAGAGAGATGATTCCCCATCGTCCAACAAAGTAGATGTTTCTGCTTATTTTATAACTGAGAAAACGAGATATCTGAGATTTGAAGAGATTGACCAGGGCCATAAATAGCAAATAATGATGCCGTCAATAGAATCTAGGTCTTTCTTATCTTAAAGCTCATAGATTTGTTGTTGGTATTTTTCTTTTTCACTCTGCACACCTATCTTTTAAAACTAGTGAAGTTTTTAAAGACAGAAATAAAAAAAGTAAATTCAATGCTAAAACGACTTCAGTGATAAGACCTGTGAAGCCCAGGGCATATTTAGAAAGTTTGCCATCCCAACAGCCATGTGGACAGACGCAAAATCTGACAAATGCTAGAGCTTTGGCTCTTCAGAAGGGTTTTTGTCCAATAGTCCTCCTCCCTCTGAGGTCCCTATTCTGCAGTGAGTGGTGCTGAGAAACCCCAGATGCAAGTGTGTGAGTTTGTGCAGATGTCCAGTTGTTTTCATAGGCTCTAGGAAATACTGAAGTGAGCCTTCCCCGCTCCAAACGCCTGACTGCCGTGAGAGATCACGTAGACTTCACTCCCTCCAGAGCCCAGCCAATCGAGGCTGCCCCGCCCTTTGTCAGCTGCATCCCGTGTAACCCAGGACAGAAGCCTGGTAACAGCCACTGAGATCCCCGGTCTGAAGTGCAAATTTAAGGTGTGGAGAAAACCTTGCTGGAAACGGGGACGGGAAGCCGATGGGGACGGCAGGTCATCTAGATCTTATATGTTTATGATCGGAGTAGACGTGTATAAAGAGGTGTTATGTATGACAACTGAGAACAATCCTGAGGAGGAGGCCTTATCCAGATTCAAGAATTCTCTGAAAGGCCGTGTTTTACAGACCCTTAGGAAAGATCACTCTTCCGGGCAGAGTTCTCTACGGCCTTTGGCTGCCTCTGCCGTCCTGCATCTTCGTTGTTGCCCCCTTTAGAGTGGGACAGGGTTGATGGACCCTCTAGTGTCAGGCTCTGCTCAGAGTGGATGGAAACGGGCCCACAGAACCTACCATGTCATTATGAAACCAGGATTCGGAAGGGAGCTCTGATCGGTCCTTATCGATCAAATCACTGCAAAGAGATTTACCCTTATTTTCAAAACACTGTTAGGTATTTTTTCCTTCTAAAACTTTTAACTAAATCTGCCCAAAATATGCTTCTGTATCTGTGCATGAATTCTTGATTTGATTTTATCAAAACGTATAAAAGATAAAGCTATAAAAGACTCTTCGATTTACATTTACTTTAGTGATATAAAGTACTTGCTAAATGTCTAATTTTAGTGATATGTTTCCCACAGATTAAATAATAAAAATGATTTAGTTGTAGTATCACACTTACAGCATTAGTTCAGTCTGTAGTGAGTTATATCTTTTATGTGAATTAAGTTTCTAGTTCCAGAAAGTGGTCAGGTGTGAATCTCAGATACAAAAAAAGGACATTGGGGAACGTAGCCAGATCAAGTGTGAGGAAGTTGAGGGATGCAAGAGGGTGTGGAAAAGGGAAAATTAATATGATTAGTTAGCCGGAAATAAAGTAGTAAATAGATTATATATGCAGAAGTAAATAAAGAACTGAAAATATATGCTGCCAGTATCATCTATCTATCTATCACGTATCTATCATCTATATATATCTATCGTCTATCATCTATCTATATCTATCTATCATCTAGCTATTATCTATCTATCTGTCTCTGTATCATCTATCTATGTATCTAGCTATCAGTCCATCTATCTATATCTGCTTTGATACTATCACTAACCAATACTGAGACCTTCACCAAGTACACAGCTTCTGTAGAACTTAATTTATTTTCCTGTTTAGTTATTCATTCACTCATTCACCCATTCACCAGTCATTTATTGGATGCCTATTTATATGGAGGTAGGATAGTTGATAGCAACTCTGTGGTGCAAAGCAAACCAGACATGAATCCCTAGCTCTGTGGTTTTAAGCGAATCTTATAGATATAGATATATATAGATAGATATATATAATTTCATTATGTGTATAGTCTTCTGAGAAATGAGAATCTTACCTGCCCCTCCTGCCTCACAGGACTGTGTGAGAATAAAACGACAGTGTGTGTCAGATGCTCTGGAAGGGTAGTTATGCTGTATGATTATAACTCAGTTACTGCGCACAAGATGCGAAGGATTAAATGAGTTACTTTGTACTTTTAAAAGTTATCCTCACACGTCTCACAGGCCAGATGACTACCTAGGGTATGACACAACACCTTTCAAAATCTGGATTTTGATGGTTAATCTTTCATTTTTCCACTTGTGTTGGCCCGGAGAAGTTCCATTTCATTAACGCGGAGGTTTTTGGAGCCGCGCCCTTGGACCGTGGCCGTTCGAAGGAACATTACTGTCTGCAGATTGCCGTGTGCATGTTTGAAACAGGAGAGAGAAGAGCTGAAGGGTGAGGAGGAGACTTGGATAGCAGGGCTCGGGGCTTTATCCTTCCACGAGAGCAGTTTTACCAGTATTGGTTTTATTAATTCAAGACCTAAGAAATATATCATTAAAAAATAAAGAGGAAGTATTGCTGCCTTCAAAGCATATTGTGACCCAAATGTGGCGCAATAAATTCCGGTGCTATGATTTGCAGGAAAAAAAATGAAAATATGAGAGCTGGTGCTGATTCGTTAGCTATTAAGTATTTTGAATTCAGATAATACCATAATTTGGCCAAAGGTTTGTGTATTGTGTTGCAAGTCTTTGGTATAATGCATTAAGAAAAAGAATTTCAAAGAAGAGGAAACCCTGCAGACTCTTTGGTCTGTATTGAGCTCAGTTGGTCTACGTGCCTACTGTTTACTTTGTTTATGAGTCATACACTTGATGTATGAAGTAGAAGTACTTGGGATTGCTTTGTAGCACGTTAGCTTTACACAGTATGACACAAGCTATCCAAAGGACTATATTTTATTTTCAAACTCGTTGCTTCAGCAGGCATAGCTAACAGACTTGTAGCTGCTACTCTTGGCGACTGCTACATTTAAAACAATGTGGTAAAAACTTTAAAGGCTTTTTTACTTTATCATTATTTTAAGAAAATAACCATTTAGAGCTACAGTTCTTTACTCATTTTTAAATATGATTACATTGATTTCACCTAGGCCATCTTAAAGGGTAGACACAATAACCAAATTTGTGTAAATCCACACTCGCTGAATGAATACATAGTACATACCCAGTGCAGTAAATCAAAAACCCTAGACCTTGAAGGATTTTCAAAAAGCCTTATATGCCAGTTTCCTATAATTAGTGGAAATGTTTTCTAAGTTATCTGAATCATCCAACATAATTAGTGGCCTTTGCTCCTTGTAAACTAAAACAGCAGTTACGTCAAGAAATCACTTGTGTGTGTCTGTCTTCAGCTTTATGAATTTATAATTTTGTGACTCATTTATACTATTTTATGGTTCCAAAATAATATGGGAGATTTTTTTTATATACGTTTTACTGACGTATAGTTGATTTGCAACGTGTCAAGTGTACAGCAAAGTGATTCAGTTGTACATATATATATATATATATATATATATATTCTTTTCAGATTCTTTTCCCTTATAGGTTATTACTAGATACTGAGTATAGTTCCCTGTGCTATACAGTAGGTCCTTGCTGGTTATCTATTTTACATATAGTAGTGTGTATATGTTAATCCCAAACTCCTAATATATCCCTCCCCCACCCCCTTTCCCCTTTGGTTACCATAAGTTTGTTTTCTATGTCTGTGAGTCTATTTCTGTTTTGTAAATAAGTTTGTTTGTATCATTTTTTAGATTCCACATATAAGTGATACCATATGATATTTGTCTTCCTCTGTCTTACTTCACTTAGTATGATAATCTCTAGTTGCATCCATGTTGCTGCAAATGGCACAATTTTGTTCCTTTTTGTGGCTGAGTAATACTCCATTGTATATATTTATCACGTCTTCTTTATCCATTCCTCTGTTGATAGACACTTAGGTTGCTTCCATGTCTTGGCTATTGTAAATAGTGCTGCTGTGAACATTGGGGTGCATGTATCTTTTTGAATTATGGTTTTCCCCGGACATATGGCCAGGAATGGGATTGCTGGGTCACATGGTAATTCTATTTTAGTTTTTTGAGGAACCTCCATATTGTTCTCCATAGTGGCTGCACCAGTTTACATTCCCACCAACAATATAGGAGGGTTCCCTTTTGAGAGATGACTTTCTAATGTTTCACTATTTACTGAATATTGTACACCAGCTTTTGTTGAACCGTGTGTGTGTGTGTGTACACGTATATATTTAAGTGAATTTATGGTAGACTGGAAATACATGGATAAATGTTTAACTCATCATTTGGTCCCTAAGGTCCCTAAACACTAAGGTCCCTAAACATTTCTTAGAATACATAATAAACAAATTATTGACTTATTTAATATTTAAACAGAGTAATTACATTTTTTCTACCCCATTATCCACTTAGTTCCCAAGTCAAAAGCTGGAAGCTGCCCTAGTTTTAACTCTCCCCAATCCTCCTCCTAATGCTTTGTTTCTCAATCTTTGTACCGTTATCAACCCCCGAGGAGACTTTTGGATGCTCTTTCCCTAAAGCCCTCCCCACATGACATTTTCACCTCACAGGTACTCTGTGTTTGTACACTGTGGCCCCTTAGAGGACCACAACCATAGTATTAACTGAGATCTTTTTTAATCCCTCTCACCTCCACCAAGAGCCAATGATCACCTTTGGGAGCTTATTACTCACACTGAGAATTTGTGTTCAAATCAGTCATCAATTGTATTGATTTTACTTCCTACATAGAACTCATGATCACAGACTGAAGATTACAGAGGACAGTTGTTTTTATTCCTCTCTAGTTGCCAACTGAAAATTACCCAAATTTTGTAAGAAAAAGACTGAAAATTTCATCTACTATGAAACTAGGAGACAACTACATCCTTACATTATAAGCTATAGAAAAAAGCCTTCACAGTCAGTGAAATCTGGACTAAAATGAGGAGAAATTCCAAGAGTTGACACTGACTTATTCAGCTACTGAATATAATGTAGAGTTCTCCAAAATAAATGGCACAGCCTTAAAAAGCCCAGTCAAAAATGTGCACCTAGGATCTGTGAGAACTAGGGAAAGTTCTAGACCTGAGACATCCTGAAACAATGTTTCATACCTCAGAGGAGCAGCTGACATCTGCTCAGAGGAGAAGCCTCACTGGTCTGCCAGGCTGTCTGGGAGCTGTAAATAGGAATCAATTTGGAAAACACTACTCAGTGTAGTTTGCAGAGAAATAAATTGCTATAGCACAGTCATAGCACATACATCTTCATTACTAATCATGTGGAGATTTGGATAACATCACTGGTCTGGATGATTTTAATCTTATCTGAAAATAAGCGGTAAGATGACACAGGCTTCCCAGCTGTAGGTGTGACAGGATAGCTTGTATCAGACGGATGATCCCGCCTATAAACCTACAAAAGCTAAACAAGAAAAAGCAAACAAACAAAAAACTATTTGGCGGCACTTGGAAGCAACATAGCAGACAAAGAAACTGGAGGGATTGCAACCCTTGAGAGAAGGAAAGAACACAGAGTGATGCCACATGTACCCCTTTTTCTATGGAGGGACTTTGCAGCCCAGTGACACAGATATTGGAGCAAAGCAAAAAGCAGCATCTTCCCGGGCTGAGGAGACAGATGTCACAGTTCAGGAACTGACAAAGAAGCTGGAAACTGTGAGTGGAGGGTCCCAAAATTTGCTACAGATTCCCCTGATTTGTTGACTGCTGAGCTGTGCATGCACAGAAATTAACCGAGAAACTAACCAAACAGCAGCAGCTGGAAGATGAACTTCTGAGCAGACCTTCCAGCAGCTGCCGGGTACTGGGAGAGGTCCATCCACTTCAAGTGCGTGGGGAACACTTTGGTGTCCTGGACAAATTCCAGAAGGACCAAACTGGGAATAAGCGTCACACACTACGAGTAAGGGCAGACCTTCAAGCCCAGCTGTGAACAGGAACAGGATTAATTCTCTCTGCCAACCAAAAGCAATTTCACCCTTGTTGGAGGAAAATAATATCATCCAGAGCCTCTGTAGGTAGGTTTTCACCCATAATGTCTGGCATCTCATTTAAATTTACAAGGCAAGCTAAAACTTTTAAATTAATAGAAAGAGGACCAGCCGACTAAAAACTAACAATCGAGTTATCAAAGAGGGACCTTAAAATATCCATGATTAATATGTTCTAGCAAACAAAGGAGAATGGATGCTTTCAGCAGAGACCTGGAATCCATTTTTATAAATTGAGCAATAATTCTAAAACTAAAAAATACCAAAAAGAAAATAAAAGCCCTAACAGCACATTTAATAGGTGGGTTTAATTAATTAATTAATGGCATATTAGAAACAGCAGAACAGAGAATTAGTGAGCTGGTCAGTGGAAAGTATATAAATGGACACAAGAAAAAGAAGTTTCAGGAGAACAGGACAGACGTGAGATGTGGTGGAAAGGTCTGAGTGTGTAACTGAGTCCCAGAAGGAGAGGAAGTGCAGAAACAATACTTGAATCCTGAAGGGCTGGCTGAGAACTTTCCAACTTTACAAATCCAACGACCTTTCAAATTCCGAAGATATATGAAGAGAAAAACAAATCTAGCAATATCATGATCAGAGTACTGAAAACTAAAGAACAAAACGTTTCTTAAAAGAATCCTAGGGGGAAAAAAAGAGATTATCTTCAGGGAAGCAACAGTAAGATTTTGGCTGAAGTTTCAACAGATGTTATCAAAGCCCCAAACCAATGGAATGACCAAAGGAAAGAAGGCCACAAGAAAAAATAAAAACATCCAACTCACTGTTGATGCTTAGTACATGTTACCCAGCAAAGATAACCTTCGGACAGTGCACGGATACATGAATGAAACAGCCAAGAACTCATCACCAGCGGACCTGCTGTTCATGTTGGGAGAAAATGTCGCCAGTTGGAAGCTCTAAGCTGGAGGAAGGAATGGAGAACACCAGGGAGAGTTAGTCATAATAACAGTAACAACAACAACATACGGGGGCGAGAGAGTCATAACAACAACAACATACGGGGGAGAGATAGTCATAATAACAGTCATAACAACAACAACCAGGGAGAGTTAGTAATAACAATAGTAAGAACAACAGTACCCAGTGGTAGTTAAGACGTACGTGTACAAGTAACACCTGTAAAATACCTACGTGAAAGGTGGGAGGGGAGTAAAGGAATCAAACTGCTGTAAAGTTCGTGCATTATTCTAAAAGTAGTAACATTTCTAGGGCTTCCCTGGTGGCGCAGTGGTTGAGAGTCCGCCTGCCGATGCAGGGGACGCGGGTTCGTGCCCCTGTCCGGGAAGATCCCACATGCCGCGGAGCGGCTGGGCCCGTGAGCCATGGCCGCTGAGCCTGTGCGTCCGGAGCCTGTGCTCCGCAACGGGAGAGGCCACAACAGTGAGAGGCCCGCGTACCGCAAAGAAAAAAAAATAAAAGTAGTAACATTTCTAACTTAAGGAAAATTCTGATAGGGTGAATAATCTTGAGAGTAGCCACTAACAAATACTAGAAGAACGCACAACTCAGATCCTAATAGTGGAGGAAAATATGCCTAACTAATCTAGCTAGGTAAAAAGGAGAGGTGAAAGGACAAACGGATGTGATCATTAAAAATAAACAGCCAATAGTCGACTTAACTCTGGCCGTATCAATAATTGCCTCAAATGTAAATGGACTAAATGCTTATTACCAATATCATGGAATGAAAACAGGAGATATCAGTGCAGGTGACCAAATATTTAAATGATATGAACAATTTTATGCAGATAAGTTTTATACCTGAGATCAAGTCAGCAAACGGACCAACAGGCCAAATCTGGTCCACTGCCTGCTTTTGTGAATAAAGGTTTATTAGGACACATCTGTGCCCATTTGTTTATATATCATCTGTGGCTCTTTTCCCACCACTACAATGACAAAGGTGAGACTGTTTGGCCCAGAAAGCCTAAAATATTTACTATTTGATACTTTACAGAATAAATTTACCTAACCCTGACTTAGATGAAATCTACAAGTTCCTTGAAAAGTACAGCTTACTAAAACTAAGGTAAGGAATAAAAACACGGAGGAGTCCTATATCTATGTTCAAAGATGATCCTATAATTGCTTTAAACCTCCCCACAAGGAAAACTGCTGACCCAGGTGGATTCACTGGTAAGTTGTTCCAAAAATTTAAAGAATAAATGTTCTTAGTCTTACCTGATATTTCCAGAGAGTAAAGAGGAGAAATACTTCCAAACTCTCTCTGTGAGTCAAGCCTCTACTTGATAAATTTGGTAAGGAGAAGACAGGAAAATTATAGGCCAAAATCTCTCATTAAATTAGACAAAAGGCCTCAAGCAAAATTTTAGCCAATTGAATCCAGATAGAGAAAGAGATCACTTTGTAAAATTCCATCTGTGGGATTTTGGGACATTTTTGAACATCGGGGGTCTGCTCGACCTTGGTGGGGCCTCCCTGGAGACCCCCTGTGGGTTGGGACCCAGCCAGGCTGGATATGATCTCGGGCACCGCAGGCCAGTGTTGCCTGCAGTGTCTGGTTAAAGGGAGGCTTCCGGTCTGTGTCACAGGGCGATCTATCTGTCGGTCTGTCTGTCTCTATCCATCTCTATGAGACAGAGAAATTTTGAGAGAGAGAATGAGAACACACTATGTGAAGACAACAGTTTTGTTCTGTAAGTGAGAGACTGGCTTAACATTATCTCTATGTAATTAATTGTAGAAGGAAAGAAAGAAATCCTCTGATCCTGTCATCATCACAGTAGACACAGAAAAGATTTTAATAAAGTTCATTATACATATATGACAAAATACGTTAGTGAACTAAAAAGAGAATTTTCTTAAAATGGTAAAGGTAATCTACCATAACCTTACAACAAACGTCATACTTCATAGGGAAATACTGAACACTTTCCCCTGAGTTCACTGAAGCCACTTTCACAACCTCTGCTCAACATTATTTGGATGGTCCTAGCCAGTGTTGGACCTGGCAGTGTGGCAATATAGCAAAGAAAAATAAATAAAAGCAATAAAGATGATAAATGAAGAATGTAAACTGTCATTATTCACAGTCTATATGATTGCACATATAAAAAACTCAAAAGAATCTGCCACAAAATTATTAGAATTAATAAGCGAATTTAGCAATCACTAGATGCTAGTCAGTATATAAAAATCTGTTGTATTTTTATGTACCAGTAACAAACATTAGGACATGAAATTTATAAAATACATCAATACAATATAATCAGAAACATGAAATACCTAGGAATAAATCTAATGCCTAATTAAACTAAGTAGGTAAATGAATTAGAAATAAACTAAATAAGTAGAAATAAATTAACAATATGTAAGTCCTCAATATGAAGAGTTCTTACAGCCTCATACATGAAGCCACAGTTGTGTACAGGTGAAATTCAATAAGAATTACACAGGGACAACTACTTCTGAAGGTCTGGCTATTTGAAGGGATCGAATATAAATAGTAGTCCAACTCCAGCGCATCCCCTTGGTTCTAAGTGATGCCTGCTATCGAAATAGGTCCACTAGACGTGCTTAGGAAATTTGATGCCATCTTGGTTATCAGTCAACAGGCCCAGAATTTTAACTCCTGGAAATTATGAGCTAGATTCCTGGGGATGGTCTTTTGATCAGCAAGTTCCTTTTGTATTGACCATTTGTGATTAGTAACTTGTGTATTGATCCAAACTAAAGTGTAGGACTCAAATAATTTGAGTTGACTTCTAGCATTTTTTGTAAACAGTGTAGTGAGTTTATGTGTATTACAACCATTTATTAAAATGCCTTAAATTACTTGTCCCTTTTTAGGCTTACTGTGGAATCACGATAGGCCTCTATGTTCTTTTGGTGTGTTGAAGTTATAGAAATTGATTATAATTGTTTTTAAGCTAAATTTGTCCTTAATTTAAGAGTGGGAATCATCTTTACATAGTACCTCCTAGGCCTTTCCTGAAAGCATCCTTACTTTCTGAAGATGAGAAGATATTTCAGGCCCCCATTTTTTCATTCTATTCCAAAATTTCAGGCCAGCCACCTTACATTAGAATAAGGAACCAAAATCTGGCAACTAAAAGTACAGATGTGATTGCTTATATGTTTGATCCCTTGCATGTCTATGGGTAATACAAAGTCTTTTTTGTCTGTTTTAGGGAACATGAGCTCATGATGTTTCAATTTTATTTTATCAATCTTTAAAAAATATTCTTGTTTGAAATGAGTTTCTACACTGTCTATTACCATCATTTCATTGATTCTACAATGCACACTGGTCTGTACTTTATCATATAAGAAATCCTTATGTATTTTACCATTGATGGCCTGACATGGTTTAATTAGCAACATTTTTCTTTCTTAAAAATCCATAAAATAATGCTGTATCTTGATACTGATGACATAATTGATTTGATTCAGTGCATATAGATTATCCTCCCACCTTTGCCATGTTATGGTGAGTTTCATCACACAAAGTCATATGTGTAATTTATAATTGGGCCAAAGCAATATCACCACCAGGCTTTCCTTGCAGTACCTACCAGTATGAGGTCCCCCAGATTCTGCTAAAGTTCAGGATATGACGTTCTTCATTACCTGTAGTCCCAGGACCCTGTAAGCCATGGAACAAATACTAGACCGCTTCTCTGTGCAGCCTTCGTAGGTGTGCAGTCTACGTATGAAGTACAACCCTCGTCCCTTAATGGTAAGCTGGCCATCCCTGATTAAATAAAATTCGTTCTCAGCTAAATATTTAAGATCAATTAGTCATTTTAACAGAAAAATAAATTCTAATCTTGCATTAATGTAATATTTTTCAGTAAATGACTCATAGACCTTCCCTATTATATTATGAATATTTCCATCAAATAGAGATAGTTAGTCAAAGTTCTATTTTTATGCTCTTTAGACTTACTGTTTAAAACTACAATAAACCAGATAAATAATTCACTTTTCCTCAAACCTTTGACAATTTAATGTATTCACCCAAGTTTTGTCTTTGACTCTCCTCATTCATATTGCAGGTATTTTACTGTAAGAAACAACTTCCTTCTTTTCCTTTGATAAATAAAAACACATCTACTACCTTGAATATGTCACATATTTTTGTCACTTTTTTCTAGTTTAGAGTGAACCATCCATATTAATTGCAACTTTTAACCTAAGCTTCTATATTGTAGAGAAAACTTGGAGGTAGATAATTGAGCATAACAGGCTGTCCGTCATAGGCAAGCAATGAAGCAGCCTAGCAAGTTACAGCTGACATAATAAAACATCCTACAAACAACCCAATCAAAAAATGGGCAGAAGACCTAAATATACATTTCTCCAAAGAAGACATACAGACGTACAGATGTCCAAGAGGCACGTGAAAAGATGCTCCGCAATAATTCTTTGCTAATTATTAGAGAAATGCAAATCAAAACTGCAATGAGGTACCTCCTCACATCGGTCAGAATGGCCATCATTTTAAAATCTACACATAATAAATGCTGGAGAGGGTGTAGAGCAAAGGAAACCCTCCTGCACTGTTGGTGGGAATGTAAATTGATGCGGCCACTGTGGAGAACAGTATCGAGGCTCCTTAAAAAAACTAAAAATAGAACTACCATATGACCCAGCAATCCCTCTCCTGGGCATATATCTGGAGAAAACCATAATTCAAAATGGTACTTGCACCCCAGTGTTCATGGCAGGACTATTTACAGTAGCCAAGACATGGAAGCAACCTGAATGCCCATCCATAGACAGACGAATAGATAAAGAAGATGTGGTATATATACGCAATGGAATATTACTCAGCCATAAAAAAGAATGAAATAATGCCACTTGCAGCAACATGGATAGACCCAGAGATGATCATACTAAGTGAAGTAAGTCAGACAGAAAGGCAAATATCATATGATATCACTTCTATGTGGAATCTAATAAAAAGATACAAATGAAACATTTGCAAAACGAATAGACCCACAGACCTAGAAAACAAACTTATGCTTACCAAAGGGGAAAGGGCAGGGGAGAGATAAATTGGAGCTTGGGATTAACATATACACACTACTATATATAAAATAGATGAACAACAAGGACCTACCGTATAGCACAGGGAACTATATTCAATATCTTATAATAGCCTATTATGGAAAAGAATCTGAAAAAGAATATATATATATATATATATATATATATATATATACACACACATATATATGTATAACTGAATCACTTTACTGTATACCTGAAACATTGTAGATTAACTATACTTCAATTAAAAAAACTTAAAAATAACTAACTAAATAAAAATAAAACATCCTTACAACCCACAGTATCCTATAAAGTTGCAGAAATGAAGATAAAGCTCTGTATCATCCAAAGGCAAATCCACTGTATAACTAATTAATCACTTGTATTACGTTTAAGCTGACACTCCAACCAACTTAATTACTGTTGATGTCAGAGTTTTTTCAGAACTATAGGTCAATTTATTTATTATGTAATTCTACATTTTCACAATCTTAAATGTTACTGGAAGAAATGTTAGCTATCCAATAAGTAAAATCAATGTAGAAAATACAGGAATTTCAGATTAACTACTCTGTTCATGAGAAAACCAACCTAAATCTTCAACAATAAAATAAAATTTTGTGTTTGTATTACATACTACACTGATAAAATCTGGAATAAGACATAATGCTGTTTTTTAAAAATTTGAGTTATAAGTCACATACCATAAAATTCACCCTGTTCAATTGTACAGTTCAGTGGTTTTTAGCATATTCACAATTAGTTGTGTAACCATCACTGCCGTGTAATTCGAGAACATTTTTATCTTCCCCCAAAGAAACCTATAACCCTTTGCATCACGCCCCTCCCCCCTCCTCTAGCCCCTGGTGACCACTAATCCACATTTGTCTCTGGATCTGATATTTTATTTAAATGGAATTATACAGTATGTAGCCTTTGGTATCTGGCTTTTTTCATGGAGTATAATGTTTTCAACTTCATCCATGTTTGTAACATGAATCATTCATTTTTATATGCGATAATATTCTATCGTATGGATGAAGCACGTTTTGTCTCCATTCGTCAGTTGATGGGCACTTGGGTTGTTTCCTCTTTTTAACTGTTATGAATAATGCTGTTCTGAACGTTCCTATGTAAGTGTTTGTATGGATATATGTCTTCAATTCTGTTGAGGATGTACCTAGGAACGGAATTACTGAGTAGTACGGCAATTCTACTTTAATTTAACTATGTATATGTTTAACTAAATTGCCAAACTCTTTCCAAAGCAACTACATCATTTTACACTCCCACCAGCAGTGTATGAAGGGTCCAATTTCTTCAGAGTCTCATCAGCACTTATAGGCATCTCTTTTTTACTGTAGCTGTCCTGTGCATGTGAAGTGGCCTTTCATCGTGGTTTTCATAAAGCTTTTGTAAGCCACATTTATCAGACTAGTTTTATATCTCAAAGGATTCACTTTGATTGTGGATTTAGATTCTTATATTAAAACTCTTTTGAGTTAGCCATTTCTTGAAAATGGATTTTTCTTGAAAGACAAGCATATTCAAAGTATTAGAAGTTCAGTTTCGTTTTTTCTCTGGGAATTCTTTAGTTAACTGTATGAGAATTATGTAAGTACTCATTGGTCTACATAGATCAATCAGAACGGGAGCTCTGTTCAGTTAATATCTGTCTGCCCAAACCACTATCCCTAGGGTGCAGAGAAAGTAAGAAATTTTTTTCACCAATTGAAAAGACTGTTTTTTCTTATAAATTTATTTATTTTATTCGTTTTTATTTTTGGCTGTGTTGGGTCTTCTTTGCTGCGCATGGGCTTTCTCTAGTTGCGGCGAGCAGGGGCTACTCTTCGCTGTGGTACGCAGGCTTCTCGTTGTAGTGGCTTCTCTTGTTGTGGAGCACGGGCTCTAGGCGTGCGGGCTTCAGTAGTTGTGGCATGCAGCCTCAGTAGTTGTGGCGCTCGGGCTTAGTTGCTCCGCAGCATGTGGGATTTTCCTGGACTAGGGCTTGAACCTGGGTCCCCTGCATCGGCAGGCAGATTCTTAACCACTGTGCCACCAGGGAAGTCCTGAAAAGACTATTTTTTAAACACAAAGAGAACCAGCAGTTTCAGTTTTATCAACTTTGACATAGACAGAAATTGACACAGAAACCTAACCCTAGAGTTTAAAGGGCTGTTCTTTAGTGTGGACAAGACATTTTCTTACATGACGTGAACTTCTGTAACATGCCAATGACCAGACATGCAAAAAGCCAAACAAAGAAGATTTTCTGTCATCTGTCACCCAGCTCTCAATTCATTCCCTGAGGTCTGCCATCCAACAGATTTCATCCGTAGATGGATTCCCTATTGTTGCTGCTACTGGTGAGGAATGTATTATCCATCACAAACAGAGCAGAAGAGACAGATTTACCAAGAACCAGAACCAGCAGCAAACAAAACAAAATCAGAGTCAAAAAAAAGAAAGCAGGGCTTCCCTGGTGGCACAGTGGTTGAGAGTCCGCCTGCCGATGCAGGGGACACGGGTTCGTGCCCCGGTCCAGGAGGATCCCACATGCCGCGGAGCGGCTGGGCCCATGAGCCATGGCCGCTGGGCCTGCGCGTCCGGATCCTGTGCTCCTCAACGGGAGAGGCCGCAACAGTGAGAGGCCCGCGTACCGCAAAAAAAAAAAAAAGGGAATGCTGAAACGTTATTCAGTTCGATTCAAAACTAGATAATGTTCTCTAGATCAGTAAAACCCTAACCTTGAGGTTATCCTCACTACTAAGTAGTGGTTATTTGCTCCTTATCAGTTATCTTCAAGTTAACATCTAACTTTTACAGAGTTATAAAATTTTTAGACCGTAATTATTATAAGAGTAAATAGTAAGTCAAAAAATGTTCCATTCCCCTAGAGAGTCAAATGCCCTTAGGCCCTTAGAGAGCATTATTAGTTAATCCTTAAACATGGCATTAATATGTAAGGCAATTTTTTTTCTTAATCTCATTTCCAAGTTTAGATATTTTTTTTCTGAGCAGAAAGGAGGCAGTTACTACTCTGAGCAACTGGGTGATCGGGGTGTCTTTAATGTGATACGGAAGTTTAGAGAAGGAGCAGTTTTTTCCTTGGGTTGAACACATTTTTGGAGAGCCTTATCAAACAAACCCAAGCAGTTCACTAGTAGGTACGTAAATCTAGAGTTGAGGGCTGAGACAAGGTGGAGAGAAGCCCTGGGAATCAGCAGCACACAGAAGGATGTAAAGCTTGGGACCAGATGACACATCGAGGGAGCAGGTCTCATGTGGGGAATAGAGGTCAGGGTTGGGAGGCCTGAAGAGCTCCAGTGTTTAGTGGTGAAAAAGAATAAATGTTCAGCCAGGAGGCACTAGGTGGGAAAATCTATGAGAATAAAGCATCTCAAGATCAAAAGCATCAAACGCTTTGTCACATGCATGGTGTATTGAGATGTCAAGAGGGTAAAGACTGAGAAACGACAGGATTTTGCTACATGGAATAGTTGGTGACTCTGATGAAAGGAGAAGGCTATTGGGTGAAGCGTCACGGACAAAGCCCGCTTCCGTTTAGTCCAGAAGAGAATAGAGAGAGAGGACGTACAAACAACTCAGGCTCTTCAGCAAAAGGTCAGTAGCTAGGAGAGAGGATGTCAAAGAAGAAAGGTGGGTTTTTCATTTGTTTGGTCTTTAAAGGTGGGTTATATCACAGTCTATTTGTATAGTGAGAAATCACTTTTCTTAACTTCATCAGTTCACAGCAATGGGAGGGATGCTACAAATATTAGTGATGCATAAGGTGTGTGCTGATGTAAACTATCCAAATCTTAACGTAACCGATACAAAATATATCAGAGGGCTGGGAGGCAGCAGTCATGACTCTACAGAGACCCCGAATAGCTTTTTTTTTTGCGGCACGCGGGCCTCTCACTGCTGTGGCCTCTCCCGTCGCGGAGCACAGGCTCCGGACGCGCAGGCTCAGCGGCCACGGCTCACGGGCCCAGCCGCTCCGCGGCACGTGGGATCTTCCCGGACCGGGGCACGAACCCGCGTCCCCTGCCTCGACAGGTGCACTCAAAACCACTGCACCACCAGGGAAGCCCACAAAACTTTTTTTAACATAACTTCTTAATTCACCCCCCACAAATGGTAATCATGTGCTGTACAGATTTCTCTAATTGTTTTTTCAGAATCTTTATTTGTTGACATTGTAGAACATTTCATGGCTGTAATTAAGTATCCATGAAAAAATGTGTGAATCTTCCTAGCTCATCTTGGATACATTTTCATAGTAGAACTATTATAGAAAACATTTCCCTGTTCTTTCAAACTTCTCTATAACCTAAACAACACTGTCTAAAATTTCACAATAGTTTTGTGTGTGTGCAGTGATTTTTAAAATACAGATTGAGAGCTGTGATGTAATTCTGTTTTCACGGGAATCATGTGGAGAAAACAGTACATGTTAGTTTACCCATACTTTACTAAAGGTGAAAACAAGATCACCGAAGAGAGGTTTTCAGTAACCACTGAGGTGACTGTGCTAAGGAGATTGATGAGAGATGAAAAACTCGCAGGTGTTTGATTGAACGTGGATATTATGATGGTGAAATTGACCAAATCCTGTCATTTCTGTATATCCTTCAGCAGAATTGTCCTAGTAAAACAGTAGAAAAAGCAGGTACTAAGAGTAGACTTAAGGAGGGTGGCAGAGTTAGGAAACACATTCAAATAAATAGGTGAGAACACAAAAGAAATTGACCGTAATATTTATCCAGAAAGAAAGTCCACTAAAGTTGCAAATATAAACCCCACAGGAATCAGTGTTGAATTGGTCGCCTGTAAAACTGTCATCATTACTGTTTGGAAAAGGTGACTGCATAAAACGCATAGCAAGATTACTAGGCTTGTAAATGGCTTTAAAAACTTTTGAGTTAATGAAAAGATGATTAGAATAAATTGAAAGAATATGAATACCTTATTATTGTTCAGGTGAATGTTGATGTGGACCAACTCAAGAAACACAGCTAGGAATTAAACATTCCAAATTATTCCTGTCAAATCAGGTCCCAGTTTCCATTCACTGTCGCTGAAGGGATCCTAAGGTCCCAAAAGTCCTGTCTTTTCCATGGATTCCGAGCCCCTGCACCACTTTTCCTTTCTGCTGAAGCACTCATTGTGTATATGGCCACAAACATGTTATGTGATCCTAAGACTTTCTGTTTTATTGTTTCTAGTCATATTAGGGTTTATTCTGATTTGCGTATGAAATGTCATCACTTAAAGAAGCTATATTCGGTAATATATTTCATTTTTCCAAAGAAGAAATACAGAAAATCAAGATGGTGGTAAAGGTCATGTGAACCAGTTTTTGCAAATATTTTGAGGACACCTAAAATTAAGAGGGTCATTTCAGAGATATCAAACAGGTCTTTATTGGACCAGAAAAGGGATAGTCTAAATGGATACCATAACTGCATATGCAGAGCAATTAAAAAGACTGGAAGAATCCTACCATCCCTGGCCACCTCCCCAGTTGCCTGCCTTACCTGTAACTCTGACTCACAGACACTCATGTACTTTGGCAAATAGAAAGGATATTTTCCCTCAACCTTCTACGGTACCTGAAACTCTCAACAGTAATTTATTCATCTGGGAGAGAAGTACCTGTGATCTATTCAGATAACGTGATGCAATCTCAGAACATAGACAAGTAAGTTTTGCAGAAAAGAACAACAAAAAAGGGAACATCTGGACCCAGAGCCTGTGAGTTCGGAGAGTTGAAAGTTGAAAATGAGAGGAAACTTACATGGGGGCGATGGGGCAGGAGGGGGTGAGGAAGGAGGAAGGAGAAGCAGGGCTTGTCTCCTGAACAGCATTTCCGAGACTCACTCAGCCTCAGATAGCAAAAGAGACGCCTCTTAGCTGGAATCCCAAAGAGAAACCAGAACAAACACTGGTTTCATTTTTCGAACCTTGTCGTGTGGCAAATTAAGAGTATCCGTTTTGAACAATTTTTTTTCCTCAGGAATGTATATGAACTTTTCTCACTGATCGAACTATTTTAGCTATTCTCTGAAAGTAACAGAGGAATTATTTATAACATTGGTCAGTAACACCTCCCCACCTGTAGCCTCGGTTGCATTTCTTTTTACTATCTTCAAAGAGTTTATAGATGATGCTGCCTTGAAATGCTCTTGTTTCAAGGCACATCTGATAAATAAATACTGGGGGCGGTGATGTGACCTTAGAATATTCATAGCTGTAGGACTACTTCTCAGCCGGTTTTTCCCTCTAAAATTTTGCCCGGATTATTTCACAATAAGTTAGATTTAAAGTTTTGATTATGCTGACCTGTAATTTATGGATGCATATATGTTTTTACTTTGTAAATATAGTTCATTTACCCCTAAAATGCAAGGCAGACGGATGGGGACTTCAGGAAGAGCCATCACCAAGAGCACGAGCATGAGTGGAGAGATGTACACACTGGAGCATAATGATGGCAGTCAGTCGGACACGGCTGTGGGCACTGTTGGAACAGGTGGGAAGAAAAGGCGGTCCAGCCTGAGTGCCAAAGTGGTTGCCATCGTGTCTCGAAGGAGCAGAAGCACATCCCAACTAAGCCAAACAGGTGAGTGAAGTGAATTCAACTTACACATCTCAAGTTCTCGCTGGAGAGACAGATGTCAGCCTTCACGCTATGGCTTGGGATGGGATTGTACAGTGTATGGATTCTTCTTTACAAAGAATGTTTGTTTCTCTGTTTCTGGAAACCTGTTCCACGTGTGGGGTTTTTTTTTTTTTTTTTTCTGTACAGCTGTCTAACAAGGTATCATTTGTCAATCCCTAAAGTGGTCAGGTATTTTGTGAAAAAAAATAAATAAATAAAGCCGTGTTAACAGATATGCAAGGAAATGCAAAGAAGTATTAAAGAACCAAATTGATTGAAATACAAGAAAAGCAACAGGATTCTCCTTTTCAAACTATTCCATAATACAATTACTTCTAATTTAGGCTATCTCCATATTGTTTTAGAAAGGAAGGTCAGTTGTGCAACTTGAAATACAGTCTTCAGGGGGCTGTGTGAATGTAATAAATGAACTGTGACTGTTCTATTTTCATTGCAAGTAAAAACCCAGCAGTTATTTCTACTTTACAAAAATGGGTCAGTGGATTCATGCAAAGAGTAATGTCAATACAAATGTGAGTTTCAAACATTTTCTACTGCTTATAAATCTTAAAAGCTTTATATCCTCAAGGTATGTAGAAAAAAGCAAACAGAAGGGAGGATGATTATTTGTGTATTATCAAATACAAAAAACTGCCTAAAATTATATAACATTTGATCATACATGTTACATAATTCATTACTAGGCTTAGCACTACGGAAAACTGAAGGTAAGTGAAATACTGAACTGATTTAAATTGTCAGCACCTGTTTCTCTTGCCATACTCTTAGCTCCGTCTATTGTTCCTTAAGAGCACAAGTCTTGGCACAAAATTTACTTAGGCTATAAAACTTCCATGAAATCTTTTTTATGGTTAACTTGGCATCTGGAAAGTACTTGTTTTTTGAATTTTACAATTTTATTTTTTTATACAGCAGGTTCTTATTAGTCATCCATTTTATCCATGTTAGTGTATACATGTCAATCCCAATCTCCCGGTTCATCCCACCACTGCCACCGCTCCCCCCACCCCCGCCGTTTTCCCGCTTGGTGCCCATACATTTCTTCTCTACATCTGTGTCTCTATTTCTGCCCTGCAAACCGGTTCATCTGTACCATTTTTCTAGGTTCCACATATATGCGTTAATATACGATATTTGTTTTTCTCTTTCTGACATACTTCACTCTGTATGACAGTCCCTAGATCCATCCACGTCTCTACAAATGACCCAATTTCACTCCTTTTTGTGGCCGAGTAGTATTCCATTGTATATGTGTACCACATCTTCTTTATCCGTTCATCTGTCGATGGGCATTTAGGTTGCTTCCATGACCTGGCTGTTGTAAATAGTGCTACAATGAACACTGGGGTGCATGTGTCTTTTTGAATTACGGTTTTCTCAGGGTATATGACCAGTAGTGGGATTGCTGTGTCATATGGTAATTCTATTTTTAGTTCTTTAAGGAACCTCTGTACTGTTCTCCATAGTGGCTGTATCAATTTACATTCCCACCAACAGTGCAAGAGGGTTCCCTTTTCTCCACAGCCTCTCCAGCATTTATTGTTTGTAGATATTTTGATGATGTCCATTCTAACTGGTGTGAGGTGATATCTCATTGTAGTTTTGATTTGCATTCCTCTAATAATTAGTGATGTTGAGCAGCTTTTCATGTGCTTCTTGGCCATCCATATGTCTTCTTTGGAGAAATGTCTATTTAGGTCTTCTGCCCATTTTTGGACTGGGTTGTTTGGTTTTTTAATATTAAGCTGCATGAGCTGTTTATATATTTTGGAGATTAATCCTTTGTCTGTTGATTCGTTTGCAAATATTTTCTCCCATTCTGAGGGTTGTCTTTTCGTCTTGTTTGTAGTTTCTTTTGCTTTGCAAAAGCTTTTAAGTTTCATTAGCTCCCATTTGTTTATTTTTGGTTTTATTTCCATTATTCTAGGAGGTGGATCAGAAAAGATCTTGCTGTGATTTATGTCAGAGAGTGTTCTTCCTATGTTTTCCTCTTCCTGTGTTTTCCTCTTCCTATGTTTTATAGTGTCCAGTCTTACATTTAGGTCTCTAGTCTATTTTGAGTTTATTTCTGTGTATGGTGTTAGGGAGTGTTCTAATTTCATTCTTTTACATGTAGCTCTCCTGTTTTCCCAGCACCACTTATTGAAGAGACTGGAAAGTATGTATTTTAAATTATGCCTTCTACTGGACAAAGTGACAAATAAATTAGCGATAGGGAATTTTGAGGTGTTCAAAAATTGAACTGGGGCACACAGCTGGTTATCAAAACAGAGGTTTGTCTCTCTGAAAATCACAGGATTAGAATGGCCCTCGATTAGCCAGCATTTCTGGTGGTAATTGCTCTCCGCCATCCCATGGGCATGAGCTGTTCATTGTGAAGGGGAATCATTGGTCTTCCTTGGGCTCAGGTTTCTTCCTTAGGAGTAGGAGTTGTTTTTCATTTCTTTGACTTGTTTTGTTTTTGACGGTGGTTCTTCTTGGTTTGTAATGTTCGTGCAATACATGATGCTTTCCAGTGTGGGGTGTGGGTGGACTTTCACCACCAGATTTCAGATTACTTTATCACTTGGATGATACGGAAATTCTCTTTGATGTCCTTTTAGGGAGCCAGGGTTTCCTGCAGGCTCGGGGATGGCTTATCTTCCTCCCCAGCCTCCACAGTCTGTCTCTTCTCATTTCCCCGATACTTAGTTCCCTCTCTATCCTTCTCTGGTTGAGTAGAATTACATTTTCTTAGAATAAAGCACAGCAATAATTAAACATAAGAACTATACCTGAGGCACAGCTTTGTAGGTAATAGATTCAAATGATTGTCATTGAAACACTCCGCCCCTTTGCTTTGTTAGTTTAAATTTTATTCCAGTTACAGGCATTGCTGAATTTCAAATAATACCTACCTTCCCAAAAGTTGCATTGTTAGTAACGTGCATGGAATACCCCACTTGCAAAGATGAGGTTGCAACGTACAGGAGCGAAAAGGATTACAAAGCCAAGATAACAAAATAGTTCTAGCCCAATGGGACTCAAGGAATAAACTCTGACTTGCTCTCTGGGGCTGGGCTGGCCTGTGTATTGGGTGGATTGGACTGAAAGTCCTCCTCTGAACTTTCCAGATATAAGAGTTTATGTTTCTCTTTCTACATCATAATTGTACCTTTTATTTGAGAACCTGTTTTCTCATTCTTCTTGGTCTTCCCAAAGCAAGTGACCAATGGTGACAAACCTCAGTTATCACTGCTGTTTATTTCACTGGATGCCCTGGTTCCTCCTCCCTATTCCTTCTTCTACAAGTGATTTTTCCCCCTTTATCAATGATTATATGTCTCCTCTCCTGTGAAGAGTCACGAAAATTCAGAATTCTCATTCTAAGAAATCTTGTCTTTTATTACTTCAGCTTTTGCATGTGATCATCAAATCTGTATTCCAATTCGTCCTCACCCAAGAAATATTCCTTAATTTTAATTTCCTATAAGAAATTCTTTTGGATGGCCTACTTTAAGCAAGCGTGACACTGTCACAAATCTAAATTTCCAGCCCTTCCTTTCAGTAATACCACAGTTTTTATAGTTACAAACCCTTAGAAGAGTTTTCTACTTTAAAAAATTTTCACTCAACTCTCTCTTCCCAGGTCCGTCATCCCAGAGAAAACTATGTGATGTTTGCCCAATGCTAAGAAACACTAATATAATGGATTTAAATGTCTTTAGTGTGAAGTGTCCATTAATCGCAAACTGGTGAGGCTTTTCAGGGGGCCTTCTAAATGCATGGATAATTAAGACAGATTTTTAAAAATGTATTTTATTGGAGTATAGTTGATTTACAGTGTGTTAATTTCTGCTGTACAGCAAAATGATTGTTTTTATATATGTATGTATATTATATATTCTTTTTCATATTCTTTTCCATTTGGTTTATCACAGGATATTGAATATAGTTCCCTGTGCTCTACAGTAGGACCTTGTTGTTTATCCATCTTATATATAATAGTTTGCATCTTCTAGCCCCAAACTTCCAATCCATCCCCACCCCCCCACCCTCCCCTTGGTAACCACAAGTCTGTTCTCTGTGTCTGACTCTGTTCCTTTTTTTGTAGATAAGTTTGTTTGTGTTATATTTTAGATTCCACATGTAAGTGATATCATATGGTATTTGTCTTGCTCTGACTTAGTTCACCTAGTGTGATCATCTCTAAGTCCAACCATGTTGCTGCAAATGGCATTATTTCATTCTCTTTTATGGCTGAGTAATATTCCATCGTGTATATGTACCACATCTTCTTTATCCGTTTAACTAAGACAGATTTTCTAATGGTGTCAATTAATCAAAGATTGGGAAGAGGCAAACAGCATTGCTTATCTATTAAAACAAAGCTGGATGTTCTGTGGAATAGCATGTATTATGTTTAATGTAAATTTTACTTGTGCTTAATGTAAAAAAAGACTTTAACTAAAGGCTTCTCCAGCGGTGAGTCTCAGATCCACCCCATGCGCCCTGGATTATGGGCTCTGTCTCCTCTGCCACACAGATGATAGATAATCAGGAAAACAAGAGGCATTTAGAAATGATGCTTCACCAGCTCTGTTTAGAATGGGAGATTTCAAGCTCATTGTTTTCCGTTTTTGTTTTCACATAGCCACAAGTTTGCTTACGGAGTATATTTGATTCTTTGTTCAAAACAATAAGTAAAATTTATTTCCAAAACTTGAAAAGCATAGTAAACTGTATATACAGATATATTTATATAGGAAATTACATATGCGCTATATAAATGTATAAAATTTACCTTGCTTTTCTGTGCAAGTTGTTGTGTGCTTCAATATATTTACTGTGCTTTTCAATTATATATCATTATTTATGTGGAATATTCCAAGTATAAATAACATTAATATTTTAAAGTCACCTTTACCACAGTATTTATTCATAATGAAAGTAGGAATACATTTGTTAATATATTTTTTAACTGGGAGAGTGACAGAAACAGGAAAGTTTCCAAAAATGCTACTGCTGGTAAATGGCTTCAAGCAATCAAGCACATAACTCAAAACCTGTTCAGTACTCAGCTACTGAATTAGATTGAAAAGGGCATGAGGTATGGAAGGAAAGGGAAATTTTAAGAAAAAGCTCCTGATCCAGGAGCTTCTTGGGACTGAATGAAGCTCTGGGTAAACATAGGGCCAGGCTTTAGGATGTGAGGGAGGTTTTAGCCTTTGTAGGTTTAGATGCCCGGCCTGTATAGTGTGAGGTTTGCCTCACTCTGAATGAAGGCTTTATTGAGAACAATCACCCCTACATACACCCTTGTAATTACCTACAAGTAAAGATAATTATGATAATAAGTATCATAAGAATGATAAGTATCCATGTGTCTAAGTGACTAAAACCAATAGATTTGCATTTCTAGCGCTGTTTCCATGTACCCCTAAGTTATACGTGTACACGTTTGTGTGTATAACTTCCCTCCATGATTGATCACAAAAAAATCGTGATTAGAACTTTTAGCTTTTTTGAAGAAAGCACCTATAAATGTAAAAGCATCATTAGCACTATAGACTAGAAATTACTTCATTTACTTTATCTCATATTGTTGAAGAACTCTGTCTCCAGGATTATACCAGGGACAGTGGGTGTTTCAAAATTAGAAGTATCATCCCCGATGGAAGGAAGTCATTCACACTTGAAATAAACAAGAATCAAAGAACTAAATAAGAAAATGTTAAACCAAATGCCAAACATAATAAAACCCGGTGTACCAAAGGAAGTGGGAAGACAAATTGGTCCAAGGTCTAAATTTCCCAGGATAAGAACACGTGCAGAATTGGGAGCTAACTGTAGCCTAACCATTTAATATAATCATTATTTATTCTATCATTAACAGCTAATGATACTTTGTTAAGTAGATTAATATCATTTTTTCCTACATACTGGCAGGATTTGGGTAGTTATGCACTGATTATGGAAAATGTTGCAGGACTCTGTTATACTGTCAAATAATTAAGAGTCAATTATCATGTACTAAGAGCATACTAAAAAATCACTTCTAAAAAAAACATACTAAAAAAGTCTTTCTTTAAGAATAGATATTTTGTGCCTTTCCAACCTTTCCCTCTGTCCACATTTCTTTTTCCCCTGTCCAAATCCTTCCCTTCAAGACCTGCTCAAGATCCTCTAAGTCATCCCCTGTTATTTCAAGATTTTCTAGTGTCTCTTTTCCTCTGAATTCCTATAGATCCTGACTTCACTGTCAACTTGCTGCAAGCACAGACATTTTGGGGCCACTCCCATGAGCAAGATAATAAGGTTATAATGGTTAAGGAAAAATATCCCACATGGACACAGATTTAAAAAAAAAAAAAATTTCAGTGACTTGAAAATGATTCAGAGTCCCTCTGAGTAGAGGAATCTGAGTGTATATATAAAAATACCTTCCAGCCATGTTACCTTTCTGGTATATTCTTCCTCTTGTCCTGTGTTACACCAGGGTGTGTGGAGCAGGGCCCAGGTCCCTACAGGCTCCACCGGCTCTAGAGGCCCGGCTAAGCCTTCTGCCCTCCTGATACAGCACACTTAGCATCATCTGTTGTAGGGTTTAGTCATTTACAAAAGACTGAAGATTTACTCGTGCCTTCCTGCTGCCCTGTTTTCCTGAAGGAATCCCCGAATCAGGGAAGCATAAAATAATATTGTGGAAATTATTAAGAGGCTAATAATTTTGTGGAAAGGAGAAAAACACAAATAGGTATTTCCATAAATTTTCAACCCAGCCTATGAACACAGTTTGGCTCAAGCAAAGGTGTATGAAAGGGCTGTCATGGGAAATACATTTAGGAAAAAAGGTTGGGGCCAGGTCTTAAAAGCCGTGTAAGGGAATCTGCTCAGTGATTGATGGAGAACTTTTAATGGAGAGGATAGAAGAAAGGAAGCTGTGTTCCCAGAAGCTCAAGTGGAAGCAAGATGTGCAAAATCAGTGAGGAAGCAGAAAGGTCAGGGTGAGGCTAATGGATGAAATGAAAAACCGTGACGTGGGTGGAGAAGGAACCATGGAGGTGGACATGGATGAACTTATTCAGGAAAAGAGGGGCCTGAATGAAGAGAGGACAAGGTGAGATGCCCACATTCAGGAATAACTGGCGAGGGAATGGGAGGGCGGGGTGCAGGATCCAGGGAAAGAGGGAGCAGAGAGGCGCAGAAACAGATCCAAGGGCGGAAAGGATTTCCCAGAGTGGCTGCTTAATCCACAGAAAGACGGAAGAGGCCAGGGAGTTGAATAAGACCGCTGGATTCGGGGCCAGAAGTGTTGCTTCTGACATCAGTCTGCCTGGAGCAGCGAGGAAGGATGGGTGTGCCTCAGTGTGCAACGACCTCCCAGGGGTGGAGACTGTTCCTCTCTCCATTCGGTCCTCATTCCACCTGGGACCATCGTCTCAGAGACTTGGGATGGGACTCTTGTCCTGGGTGGGAGCCCAAGAGGATGGGGCTGGAGGGTCTACAGTGGGATAGAGTGAGGGCTCTCCCGCCACCTTATTCAGATGGATGGGGCTGGGAAGATGCACAGACGGGCAGCTGTTATTAATGTGTCTTCAGAAAGCATTCAAAGGAAAGAGCTCAATGTGAACAGTCTGTCTTTCATTCATTCTACCAGCATTTCTTAAGTACTTTTCCATGTACCAGACTCTGTAATTTCAGGGGGTATTAGGAGTAAATAAGGGGTGGGGCTGTGTGTGCACACCTGTGTGTCTCAGAACAAAGGGGATCTGAGTGTTCTTCCGGGATGACGTGTGGAAGGAGCACCTCTAGGTGAAGAGATGGAAAGATACAAGATACAATACAAAGAAGTGTAAGGAACAGAGCAAAATCCCCAAGAGCAAAGGAGCTAACTTAAGCACGCAAGGTTATTATTCTTGGAGAGAGGGAAAGAGGGTTCTTTCCCTGCGTTGATAGAAAAGAGGAAATGTTGAGACCTAGAGGCACATTGCAGTGGAGTCCAGGAGCCGAGGGAGCGCGTGTCAGGGCGATGCGGATGGGGAGAAAGGATGCAGGATGAGGAACGTGGTAAGACATCCACTGGTGTGGATTAAAGTACAGCCGAGGGGCTTCCCCGGTGGCGCAGTGGTGGAGAGTCCGCCTGCCGATGCAAGGGACACGGGTTCGTGCCCCGGTCCGGGAGGATCGCACATGCCGCGGAGCGGCTGGGCCCGTGAGCCATGGCCGCTGAGCCTGCGCGTCCGGAGCCTGTGCTCCGCAACGGGAGAGGCCACAACAGCGAGAGGCCAGCGTACTGCCAAAAAAAAAAAAAAAATACAGCCGAGCCACGCCCACGTTCCATCTGAGTTTGGATGATGCAAAATCTCTGAAAGTAGCTTTAGGAACATCTACCGGGGTCAGTGTCACCCCTGCAGGTGTCTGGTTCATCTTGGCTGTTCTTATGTCTTTCAAGTCATTCCCCAAGTTTCTGCATCTCCAAGTCCTCCCGGGACTTCTGAGATCATCGTGGAGTCTTTGAGATCATGGATTCTGAGATGAGATTTGGTTAGGTCTAGACTCTTGGGCTCATGTTGGAAGTTCGCCTGTCTGGAGCTGCCATCTACTCCTTACTTTGACTCTTTCCATTGTGAAATTTAGTCTCTTTGCAGGAAATGAAAGCCCTGCATGTTCTCTTATCTATTGTTATTCCCCCTTCCCAAGGCAGCCAGCCGATCTTTTTCTTACTCTTACTCAGAATATGGGTCTAAAAGACATTTTTTTTTGCCTTGGCAATTTATCTCAAGGAAATTAATTATTTCATTTTAATCATGGGGATGAAACATTTCAGAAGGACCACAGAGTGTTGAAAACTATATAGATAGAGTTCATTATCCTACAAGATTATATAGGCAAAAACATAAGCATTCTACGGAGTTTTAGCTAGACTTACGTATATTTGATTTCAAAAGAGCTTAATAAGAGTTAATGAATCTCCAAGGCATATCTCTAACTTTTCAAGATGAAATCACAAATAGAAACTAACAAAAATACCCTTGTTCCACTGTCAAGAAAATAATAATATATGTAAAACTCTGACTGTAACCCACTTATACCTAAAGGGATAGTGCTTGAATAAGCTAATTTTCCCATGAGTTCAAGACATTATTTTTAAATTTACATTGTCCTTAGGCAATAATCATTTCAAGAAAATGTCCAAGATTTTAAATCCTCTTCTGCTGATCTTTTTTTCAGTTTTCTTCCTCAAAGTCTCACAGTTAAGGCAAGTCAGAAAATAACCAAGTGAGCGCCACCTTGGACCTCATATTTTCTTTACCTTGAGAAAATGATTGTCTTAATTTGCCTTAGGACTTGTTTTTAATCTTTCCAACCAATCCAATTTACCAAAATGTTGTATATATTTTAAATCTAGTGCTTCTTTGTGCAGGCTCTCTGCCTATTCCTCTGCACAAGTAATTGTACAGCTGGCGGGAAGGGGGTTACATTGATCTTTTTGAACATTCTAAGAAAAGTTTTCTTGGCTCCATTGATTTTAACAACGGAAGCAAAAAATTTTTTACAAAGGATGGGTGCCCCCGCAAAAGTTGCAGCAACTGAAAGCTACCGTGGATGAAAATCTTCTGAAATTGAAATTCCTTGTCTGTGCCTCATTTATTTGATTCATTTAATAGCACAAGGAAAACATTCTGAGGAACATCATGTTTCATGTTCTTTGCTTCCTGAACGCGCAATTGTGGTGCCAGAAGTGATTCTCGAGTCTGCAAAACCATCAAATGAATGTAAGCACGGGTTCTTTTATTTACCGTTGCTGTCTGGCTTAGGAATTCACTACTGTTGATAGAGATTTAATGCAGCTAAAGTAACTCATCTGCTCAAGAGATGCCCTAATAAGGATTCGTATTTTCAAACATATGCCAGCTGCTCTATTTTTGGTCTTTTCCTTGCTCTGAACTATAAATTTTGAATGTGGCTACTATGTAGATAGACTTCTAGCTCGGTTTGGCAGGAAAAAAAAAAAAAAAAACATTTATTTGAGTGGAATTAATTTTTATAATGAATTTGGATTTTAGAATTTGGAGGAAGAAAGGAAACACATCTATTAAGTGACTTCAAAGCACAATGCTGAGTAGTCAAATAATTATATATGGTGATAATTCTTGTTAACTGTACTAAGATAATGTATAAGCATGAGATCAATTTCAGAATGGGTGTTATAAAACATCTCAGGTAGCTTAACTATAACAAGAAATGTGTCTGATTATGATTCCAGCAGGTGACCCACTTCAGTGCACCCTCCTTTAATGCAGACTGGTTTTCAATAAAGATTTTTTTGGTTGATTTCTTTTACTAATGATTTTTCCAGAGTTTTAAACACAGAAGAGTAAAAAGAAGATCCATCAAACTCCTGCAATACCACCACTTACTGCAAATTCACTGGGAAAATATTAGCATATTATTAGCTAACCTTTTTATGCATTGTTACTATTTATATTGATAAAACCATCAACAATCAAAACTATTATGTATTAACCACCATCTGCCAGCTGGCGTTTTAATTATTTTGCATGTATTAATTTCTCTAGTTCTCAAAACACAGCCATGAGACACTATTATTAATATTATTGTCACTTTACAGGTTCCATGACTCGTCCGAGTACACACAATCCTTAGAAGTCAAGTACAACTTATATTTGTAACCACTTCACTGTAATCTCATTCAACTGCATGGACACACAGAGAGATACCTTTCTTAGGTAGCTTTTTAAAAACAATCGTAGGTTCATACTATTTCATTTTGTTCTATGATAATGCCATTTTTGTACTTTTAAAAAGCATGTATACAGGACGACCACTTAGGACATCATTGCAGGAGGCCTGTCCGGAGTGGATTTGGAAAAAGGTGGATGAGTATGAAAGGAATCACAGTGTTTTGTATCCAGGGGTCATAGGGAGGGGATTTCAGAGAGAAGAGTGTGTGATGTTGCCCTTTACTGAGAGAGCAATTGACAGGAAAGGACGTTGTTTGTCACTTCTGGCCAGGTTGCAGTGGCGACAGTGGTTGGAAAGGTTTTTTAGGCAATTGGGGATCATCAGCGTATACATGGCAGCTGGGGTCAGTGAATTTGCCTAGGAAGGAGGTGTAGAATATAAGGAAAGAAGATCTGGAAAACAAACAGTGGAGGGTCTTTCTGAGCCTCAGCTTCCCAACTGTGAAATGGAATAATAAACCGTACCGACCTCAGAAGATTGTTGTGAGGATTAAATGAACACGTATGGCAATAGTTTAGCAGAGGGCCTGGCGTATAAGAAGGGCTCAGTAATAATAATTAGTGATTTCAATTAATTAATTAATCTGAGAAACCATATAAAAAAGCAGTACGTAAAGAAGAGTTGTAGGGCTTCCCTGGTGGCGCAGTGGTTGAGAGTCCGCCTGCCGAGGCAGGGGACGCGGGTTCGTGCCCCGGTCCGGGAGGATCCCACGTGCCGCGGAGCGGCTGGGCCCGTGAGCCGTGGCCGCTGAGCCTGCGCGTCCGGAGCCTGTGCTCCGCCACGGGAGAGGCCACAACGGTGAGAGGCCCGTGTACCGCCAAAAAAAAAAAAAAAAAAAAGAATAGTTGTAGTGGCATCGCTCGTAGGGCGGTGAGTTCTGATTGGTGCTTCCGAAGCTCCTCCTGGCAGGTCCCCCTCTGAGGACCCAGTGAGGTCGCCAGCCCCGCCTCAGGGAACTGCACAGGGTCACACACAGCACACTATGCACACCCTGAGGTATCCCAGCCGCGCGGGCCTGGCCTGCAAGGCCTGCTCCAGGACCTCGTCCCTCTGCCTTGTTACCTAGCCTTTTCTATAGGCGGCCTGGGGTCAGCAAACTCTGGCCCAAAGCCTGTTGTTTTTTTTAATGGCCCTTGAGCTAAGCATGATTTTTATGTTTTTCCAAGTGGTTGGAAAAACATCATAATATTTTGGGACCCATGCAAATGATATGAAATTCAATGTTGGTGTCCATAAATACAGTTTTATTGAAAAACATCCAGGCTGATTCGTGTGTATGTGGTCCATGGCTGCTTTGTTGCTACAAAGGCAGAATCCGTATGGCCCGCACAGCCCAAAATATTAACCCTCTGGTCCTCTGAAGAGAAAGTTTCATGACTTTTATGCAGGCCCAAGAATTTAGTGCCTGTAGTGCAGAATGCAGTGGGTTCTATTAGAGAACAAGAATCATTCCTGTAGCTCACTAAACACTTGCCCTGCATCTCAGAGGCAGTGGTTAATTTACACTACTACCAGGAATTTTGATTTTTTTCCTTAGAGAGTTTTTCTCCTGCAGAGTTTACATTTGTACCAGGGACCCATCAATAACATCTCCCATTAGACAAGATGAGTCCCCCGAATGAAGGCGTATTCCCCCCCAAGGATAAGAATCTTCAGCTCTTCCGCCTTGCCCTAAAAAGTGATCCCTGACTTAGCTGCTGACACAAAGTAGTAAAAGCACTTTCCCTCAGAAGCACTTCATTTTCCCAGTTGGGAGCTCAGGGGACTTTTTTATTTCACTGGTGATTACATGCCCAACGTTTAGCGCAAAGCCTGGCCTGGGCACACAAAGATTGTCTGAAATGAATGAAACTTTGGAAAGAGTTTGCTGTGTTCTGTCTCTTTCCCCACAAGCTGCTGAGTCACCCTCACACTCCAGTCTGAATTATGCCCACCCAGTTTCCCCAAACTGTTCTTGCCAAGGTCACGGAAAGGCCATAGGCCTGAATTTGATTTGGAGGAAATTTAACTTACAGTATAGGTCACAGGTATTCTGCAGGCCTAAACCAAGGAGATGTGTATAATAGAAAAATATTGGCCAAGTTGTTTATTTTTTATTTGACACGAGTAAATGATTCTCTCACATGTGTCACTTCATTTCTGGCAGTGCTCCAGCCAGACTTCCCTTCCTTGAGTTCATAAAATGTGCCTTAAAGCCTCCTTCTTTGCACCGTGACAGGTGCTGGAAAGTTCTTTTCTTTTTCTAATTAATTTTCCTTGGAGTATTGTTGATGTACAGTGCTGTGTTAGTTTCTGCTGTACAGCAGAGTGAATCAGTTACACATGTACATATATCCACTCTTTTTTAGATGCTTTTCCCAAGTAAGTTATCACAGAGTGTTGAGCAGAGTTCCCTGTGCTCTACAGTCGGTCCTTGTTGGTTATCTCTTTTATATATAGTAGTGTGTATATGTCAATCCCAGTCTCCTAATCTGTCCCTCCCCTCTTTCTGCCCCTGGTATCCATAAGTTCGTTTTCTACATCTGTAACTCTATTTCCGGTTTTGTAAATAAGTTCATTTGCACCCCTTTTTTTAGCCTGTCAAAATCCTTCTCTGCCTTCAAGCCCTACCCGAATCCCAACTTCCTATCAGGGCTAAAAGTTATCCCTGAACTCCTGTAAGACTCCTTTGGTTCTCCTGTGGTGCTGTTTAAATACTTTCTGCCCCATAAGTGTCTGTGGAAGTCTCATCACAAGATGAACTTCAGAGCTACCCCAGGGCAGGAATCATGCAGCAGGTATGTTTTGCTGCCACACAGCCTGATGCCTTTAATGCGGTAGGATCTTGGTGGACGTTTATTGGATGGACGTGATGCTTGCTCAGTCAGAACATCGTGCTCAGATGGTGACTAATTGATCCTTTAGCATCGCAGCCTGCTATTTTCAGTGGGTAAATTTCAAAGGCAGTTTTTCTTCTATGTTGGGTTTTGTTATTTTTAGGAAACCCATACATCTCTTTGCGAATAAGTAGAAGTGATTTTTCTATTATTTTTCCACCTCCCTTTCCCTTTCTTTCTCTTCTTGGCTTATACATCACTTCAGAAGCACCTAGACATAGATCTGGATACATTTTACTGGGTAATTCCACCTTTTTGCTTTTAAGTTTTAATCCTTCTATAAACAACAACAGGTGATTGTCATTTGAAGGTTTTGAGACAGTAAATGAATTGTTGTGATGGTAACTTCTTTACCTTTACAGTAAAAGTCAAATAAAGTACCACTTTATTAGAAAATTACCAAGAGACAAAAATTTGCATTGATGATTTATAATGACGCTACAGTTTTCAACACCCTCTCGTGTATATCACTTCATTTAATAAAGGTCTGACCATTAACCTTGTGAAAATACTTAGGTAAGAAATACAAAGAGGTCCATTTTTTTAGAAATCTGTCTTTTAATGGGGATGGAAACAGAGGATCTTCCTGCATATAATGGACCTACCATAACTACTTTGCAAGTCAGCTAGTGAATTCTTACGTGGAAAATAAAACTTCTAATATTGGGCCAGTACATTGTGATACTTATTATAAAATCCTTTACATTGTAAGGATTCTTTTCCTTTAACTAAAGAATGTGTACACGCGATGATTAGTCATAGTTGTAGTGAGGCTTAACAGACTTTATACTCTAGGACTGCATGAGAAATGACAGTCAGTATTCCAGATTCAAACTCATTGCCCTGGGATGTTTTTGTAAGTGGAAATAGCACATTTCTTTAGCTCTTAATTGGAAACTCTAAAACCTCTGATGATTTATCAAATAGTAAGTAAATAATCATATTATACTTAGGAAAGTTTCAAATGAAAAAGGTTATAAATTGTATGTAATAACTAAGTAAATTTGTATTTATAAATAAACATAGCTGCATTGAAACACTTTGCCATCATCTAACGAAGTAGAGGTATATTAATTGGGAAATACAAGCAAATTGAGGACGATGGTAATTTAATATTTTTATCACTCTGAATTTGAATGTGTAAGAAAGAACCCTTGATCTGCCTGTCTGCATTCTGGACACTGAAAATCGATGCAAAGCCGCTAACAGGGGAGTGTTCTTGAGATGAAAACCTATTGATTAGAAGCCACAGGAAAATACGTCCAAGACTATTTGATTGACTTTAGGTGAGTCAACCTGCTGCTAAAACTGCCAATCTTATTTACAACTCCTCCCTCAAGAAATTCACCTAAACAGTTATTCAGTTGTTTTTGGGAGGAAAATAAAGAACACAAAAGAAAGGGGGGGAGGGAAGGAAGGAAGGAGGAGAGAGAGAAAAAGAAAAGTCATTTTAAGAAAGATTACATAAAATTTCATGGAGAGTCTTAGGTCTTCAGCAAATCATTAACCAATTGACATGTATATTGGAGACTTACAGCAAGATCAGAGTAGGAAAATTTTACCTCCAAAGTAAAAATTTACTTTGAATTTTTCAGCTTTCTATAATGCTTAATAATAATTCTGTCTACGCATGGATTGTTCTTTATTGTTTCTTTCAAAGTAAACACTCAAAAGCATTATGTTTTTTGGGGGAAACCCATCTACTCGCATAGATTATGTGAATAATTTTGAAAATTTAGTCCGAATTTTGTATACAGAAACATGGAAGAATAAAGGCTGAATTCAAATATATTTAAATGTTGCATTAAATGCATTGACCAGGATGATAACAGCATTTTTCCCAGAGATGCTTGAATTTAGTCTAAGTGCAATTGCAAGTATTGATTTTCCTTTCAAGGTGTTATGTGGCCTGAATCCTGGGTCCCTTGGTGAGAGTGCCTGCATCCGAGGGGTAATAAGTCGGTGGTGACCGGGGTCAGATGACTCCCTCTGCTTCCCCAGACCCCTGCCTGGGCTTTTCAATTCATATTCCGCATGTCCTAGATTCTTTGGCCCAGATAGCACAGTCTGAGCCAGAGTGCACATCTTTTCATTCTGTAAACGGCTTCGTAATGCTATTCAAAGTAATGCCAGTTGCTTTATTCTTTTGTTCTGCTTTTATATTTTTAGAGTTGTCGCTCATTGCATACCCTTTAGCTAAGCATTTGAGAAAAGCCTCTACCCTTTAGAACTCTGCACTGAGTATTCTTCCTGGTCCACAAGAAAGGGAAATCACTTTCCTTGCCCTTGAGTTTTTTACAAGTTCGTTCACTAAGTAGTGTATCAACAGGCAAAGGACTGCCCTTTTTCTAAAACTTTACAGTTTACAAAGCCTTTCATACTTAGCATCTCGTGACTGCAAAATTACTGAAAGGTTTTAAACTAAGAGCCTGATCATATGAGGAAAGATCAGAAATGCATTCATTGAAGACGGGTTCCTGAAGAAAATGAGTTTTAAAGTGAAAAGGAATAGAAATATATGCTCTTCATCCTTCAAGGTTTCCATAAGATATAATACATTCTTAATAATTTTCCTTTCTTTCCATCCAGAAAATAACTGTGAGAATTAAATACAACTGCAAGGAGCATAAATATTTTGAATTTTACATACATATCACCTGAAATTTTAATTTGTAAAAGAGCCTGTTTTTAGCAGCGTACCATCCTAACAGTTGTCTTGTTCATTCTTAGTTATGTCAGACTCACTTCCCCAGGGTAAGAAGAAGCCATCATTTTTGTTTTAAGCTTTACCTTTTTTTCCACCATTAAATCTTTAGGTCAGTAGTGCCTGAAACCAGCCATCGCTCCCCAGTGAATGTAAGTGGAGACCGTTTTTATTCCCCCTCAGCACTGGTGGTACTGCTGGGTGATGCCAAATACTTCATTCACTCCACAGATATCTATCACGAGATTATCAATAGCTAATACAAATGGTAATACTTGTTCAGGCCATGTCCTGTGACTGGCCCTATGCAAAGCACCTGATGTGCATTGTCATGTTGAACTCTCTCAACAATGCTGGGAGGTTGCTATGACATAGTACGGTGACTATCTCTGGATTTTCAAGGGCAAAACAAAGGCTGAGAGAAGTGAAGTCACTTGCCTGAAGTCACACAGCTAGTAAGTGGCAGAGAGGATGTGAATCTTTGTGCCCAGGGCCTCAGTCTTTGCTATGGGCTGGAGCCTCAGTCCTTGAGGCTCCAAGGAAACCTGATGCCCAAGGTGATGGTATTAGGAGGTGGAGCTTTGGGGAGGTGATTAGCTCATAAGGGTGGAGCCCTCATGAGTGAGATTAGTGCCCATATAACAGAGACCCCAAAGACTCACAGCCCCTTCCGCTGTGAGCAGACAGTTGTCTTCAAGGAAGTGGGCCCTCATCAGAGACCAGATCCGCCAGCACCTTGATCTTGGACTTCCCAGCCTCCAGAATTGTGAGAAACAAACATCTGTTGTTTGGACACTTAGTTGATGGTATTTTTGCTGTAGAATCTGAATGGACTACGATAGTCCTTAACCACCATACTATGTGCTCTGGGTATTTTAAAGTGGTTAGTGAAGTGTTTAATTATCTATAAATATCCAGAATACCTAGTGTTAACAGTTAGCATTGTTGTCATTTCTATAGAAGTTTATATAACCGGAAAAATATTTCATTCAGATTTCATTTTCCTTTATAGGGAGAAAACTATAAAACTATAAAATCCATACTATTTTACACACTGAGACTAAAGCTAAAGCGTGCCACTATTTTTTCTTCTTCGGTGATATGTATTACTTTGCTATTAGTCCCTTTTTACTCATGAGGAAAGGGAAACATAGGTTATGTAACGTGCCCAAGTTCACACTGGTAAGGGCAGAACTGGACTTGAACACAGCAGTGGAGCAGGCATCCATGCTTTAGGTGGGGCTTGTGGTCAGATTTCCCCCAGAAGGGGACAGTGTCAGCCAGCTGTGTGGCTCAAGATCCACCAGCGGCCTGATGGGCTCATTCACCTAACACTCTCTTCAGACCTGCCAAAGAGTTTTGTTCATTTCACAAAAACGAGTTTGCTGGGCATCTGTGGGCTTACTAAATTCCACTAGATTTTTCTGTGGGGAAGGGAGAATGTGAAGAAAGGATCATACCTCCAATTATATAATCTCTCAAAACAGTGAGTCATATTCGAAATGGTGCTGGCTTTTCTCTGGATGGTGTCAGTCCTTTCTGAGCACTGTGTGGGGCGGGAGAGATATGTGAAGAAGAAAAGATTTCCTTGGGGGAGCTGGCAAAGGGAAGTGAAGGGAGACAGGGGTTCGCAGACTGTCCTGTCTGAGCTGTGCCCTGGGGTCCTGTCTGAGCTGTGTGCAGTCAGCCTCCAGCAGAAGAGACGAGCTGCTATGGGGCAGGGGTGTGGCCATAAGGTATCAGGTCATCGTCTACAAGGTCCCCTAACAGAGTAAGTCAAGAACAAGACCGTTGTGTTGGGACAAGAGGGGAGAGTGCTCTAAGCAAGTCGTTCGTACCTCGAGGAATGCCTCTGCATGCTTACTGGAAAGCTGGATTCGTTTGTTCTGTTCACTCAACTGATCCATTTATCCACAAGGATAAGCCTCATAGATATAAATAAAGGCTGAGTTTATTGGATACTTAAACTATGGCTCATTCTAGCATTTAAACCAGGTACCGTTCTTACCACCATTTTCTAGATAAGGAACCCCAAGCTCAGGAAGATTAAATAATTTGCCCAGGGTCACATAGCCAATAACTGGTCCATTCAGGATGCTAACGTTTATATTCTTAGCCCTCGTACTGTGCTGTCATCCTCAAATAACTGGATATATTAGTTAAAATACTCCTACTTGCTATAAAAATTGACCCTAAAACATGTAAAGCCTCAAATTCAGTGAAATGCTGCTTACTGTTCATTCAACAGCGTGAGCAGGTGCTCGTAGCTGACACCACTCTCCTCCACACAGTGGCTCAGGTACCCAGGTCCTCATCCTCACATCTCATGCCGTTGTGCCACCTGAATGCAAATGGCAGAAGGATGAAAGCAGATGGAGGAAGTACGTCTGTTCCTAAAAGCTTTGCCCTAGAATGGCCACACGTCATGAACCACATGGCCATGCCTGCCTGCTAGGGGATGGGCCCTGGGAAATAGGATTCTGGCTGAACAGCCCTTAGCATCAGTTTTATACAGTGGAAGGGGATGGACAGCTAGCTGGCTCTCACACA
This sequence comes from Platanista minor, assembly GCA_004363435.1. Classification (NCBI taxonomy): domain Eukaryota; kingdom Metazoa; phylum Chordata; class Mammalia; order Artiodactyla; family Platanistidae; genus Platanista; species Platanista minor. The sequence continues at coordinate 32,313 of RJWK010000060.1, read as the reverse complement.
CGGTCCTTCAAATATCTTCCATTATAATTAGTTAAAGCATTTGAGAGTTTAATTTTTTTAAGCAGAGTCTGGAAATATTGGTGCTTTCTTATGTTATCGTAAGATTCATGCACAGCCGGTGTGATCCAGGAGCCTCCTGATCCCAGCTTCAAAGCCTGTCAGACTCCAAAACTGGCCCCAGGGTTTCTGTTCATTCCTCAGTTTCAAGTTTTCTTGGCCTCTTCTGACTCTTGGAATCCGGCTTCCTCTGTCCCATTTTACATGGACCACTGTGTGGAGCTCAGCCATTTCTTTCCTTTTTTCTTAATGTTATTTTTTTATTGGAGTATAGTCAATTTACAATGTTGTGCTAGTTTCAGATGCATAGCACAGTGATTCAAATAAATATGTGTGTGTGTGTGTGTGTGTGTGTGTGTGTGTATATTCTGTATATCTGAATATATGAATATATTCTTTTTCAGATTCTTTCCCCGTATAGGTTTATACGAAATAGTGAGTATAGTCCCCTGGGCTCTACAGTAGGTCCTTGTTGGTTATCTATTTTATATATAGTAGTGTGTATATGTTAATCCCCTTTCTTTGCTTTTTAAAACTAAACAGAAAACTGGCACTTGCCAGCATGCATGAGTTCAGCAGCGTGTGGTGAACATGTTATCGGGGGCAGGGACTGGAAGAGAGGTGATGATGGGAAGTGGTCAGATAGATCACTGGACACACAGGTCTTCTCTCTCTCAGCTCTGCTCCTGCATTATTTCTTCTGGAACCTGTCAATATCTCTAAACAACAAGCATGTGCATTTATATATCACTCTTCCAAGTTACTTCATCAATATCTGTTTAATCTTTATAACAGGCCTATGAGGTGGGCTCTGTTATCATCTTTCCTATTTCCCAGTACGGACACTGCAGTACAGAGTAAATGGCTGAGCTGGGACTTGAACCCCGAACGGTTCGGCTGTAGTATCTGCCCTTTTGGCCACGAGGTTATTCTGCCTCTCAATAGGGACAGTGTTTTCACTAAGGGAGATTCTGGTGCCACCTCTTAAGGTTGAACTCTGTTTTGTTAAATTTGTTTCTGATATGAAGCTGAGTTTTAATCCAGCTCTTAAGTACTTGCTGTGGTTAATATAATTGTAAGGACCACATTAGCACTTCCTACACTTTAGCCAAAAAGGAAACTGTGTTATGTGAGCCAGCACTGGGTATTCTTAACTTTGTTCCTTACGTGCTCTGTAACCCGTGCTCAGTGTTAGTTCTGAAGAGTGAGAATTGCTATTGATCGTTTTAACTATAGGGGGTTTCTTTGTAATTTTCCTAGTATTCTTTTGCAGATTAGAATAAAGATTTTGACGAGTTGGCTTAGTTTGTGCACCTTGTGTATGTACCCCGGTAAAGCATGTAGCCACATCCCAGCGTACTTGGCAACCTCTTTTGTTCTTTAGACGTTTTTTGGGCTTGTCACACAGTCAAGGACCAGAAGTAAGTCCAGGCACCGTCCAAGGTCTTTGATGCAGCTACTTTGTGCATAGAACCCAGCTACCAATTTTGGCTTTCATTCTTTTTTCTGAAAATACATTTTTTTGAGCTCGGTGTCATGTTCAAACATTAAACATCTAAGGAAAGCTCATAAACCTACATGGCCAAATAGGAGGGAAAAAAACTATTATGTGTTGTGACTGTGCCTCCAAAGTATCACCATTGAGTGCTAAGATAGTACGCTATAGAGAGAAGAGGGAATACTTTCACTTTGTAAGCTTAGCTAAAGTTTTCTTTTAAATTTTTAAATGACAGTTATGGGTCACTTTATAATTTTGACAGAATGCAAATACAAGGGTAAGGAAGAATGAGATTATTTTCTAGTCAATCTGTGTTGGATTTTGTGCCCTTTATAAAGTTTACACAGTTCTGTACTCATAAATAGATCCTCTAAGGATTACAGTTTACATGTCCTTTTTTGAACATTAGTTTATTATAGAGAATTTCACTTGATATAGCTATTACAATTAAGCCCTGATGCCTCAAAACAAGATAACATATGTATTCACACTCAAAGTCCATAAAGCAAAAATAACCTGAAAATCAATGCCATTATAATTTAATGGGACTTAAAAAGATTTTTTAATTGCGGTACACGGGCCTCTCACTACTGTGGCCTCTCCCGTTGCGGAGCACAGCCTCCGGACGCGCAGACTCAGCGGCCACGGCTCACAGGCCGAGCCGCTCCGCGGCGTGTGGGATCTTCCCGGACCGGGGCACGAACCCGTGTCCCCTGCATCGGCAGGCGGACTCTCAACCAGTGCGCCACCAGGGAAGCCCAAGGTTTTTTAATTCTTAAAAGTATTGTCCCTTGATTGTTTCTCTTTCCTTTATATGCAAGAGCTTAATTCTGTCTCTCTTCTTTTGTGTGCGTGAAGATGCCTGAAACCACCATTCTCATGAGCAGTTTGTTTTTCACACTGATAGTGCTGCAGTGATGTTCTAGGTTAGAGAACGCCATGTCAAAAGACACTGGGTATTTCCACTTCTAGATTGCATGACATTTTAGTGAATATAAATGTCTACCATCTATGCTTTGCCGGTAGTTTATTGCTATGGTTAAATGAATCTTCGGGCTGTTCATAATTTTCTATATCTCAAGTTCTATACCCATTATTTATATCCATTTTTCCTCCCCCCTCACAAAAATTGAGTCATAATGAGCGTGATCTCATGTTTGCTGATAAAACACAGTTTTTTAATTCAAGTAGAATTGGTTTACAATGTTGTATTTCTGCTGTACAGCACAGTGATTCAGTCATATATACATATATACATTCTTTTTTATATTCTTTTCCATTATGGTTTATTACAGGATATTGAATATAGTTCCCTGTGCTATATGGTAGGACCTTGTTGTTTATCAGTCCTATATATACTAGTTTGCATCTGCTAATCCCAGACTCCCAGCCCACCCCTCCCCCACCCATCTCCCCCTTGGCAACCACAAGTCTGTTCTCTGTGTCTATATGTTTTAAACATACTCACATTTTATAGATAGGTTCATTTGTGTCATATTTGAGATTCCACATATAAGTGATATCATATGATATTTCTCTTTCTCTGTCTGACTTACTTCACTTAGTATGAAAACCTCTAGGTCCATCCATGTTGCTGCAAATGGCATTATTTCATTATTTTTCATTGCTGAGTAATATTCCATTGTATATATAGACCACATCTTCTTTATCCATTCATCTGTCGATGGACATTTAGGTTGTTCCATGTCTTGGCTATTGTAAATAGTGCTGCAATGAATATTGGGTTGAGTGTATCTTTTCAAATTATAGTTTTGTCCGGATATATGCCCAGGAGTGGGATAGCTGGATCACATGGTAGCTCTATTTTTAGTTTTAAAACACACTTTTGACATTCTTATCATGCACATAATAACTCCTGGTTCTTTCTCAGAAGATTAGATCAATGTGTACTAGATGGTTGTTAGTCTCAACACACATACAGGAGATTGGATATCATCACTGACCTAATTCTTCCTCGTAATCCGGAAGGTGATCCCAGCCCAGTGTATTAAGCTGCCCTGTGATGCCTCAGAGATGGGTCGACATTCTCCATCCAGTGAGTTGTTGTGTTGATATCTAAGATATGTCCATTTTATGCTGATTCCAGACCCTACTGCTATCTTCAGGACATAATTCTTTCCTATCTGTGGAATGCATGCACTGAGAACTACTTTAACTCCAAATCACTGAGCTCCAAGAAGATTTGAAATTCTATCACTTGCTTTCTGGAATTTGGGAAAGCGCTGCTAGGGCAGGTAAAGAAGTGGTCCACGTTTCTCAAACTCTTCCCCTGAAACACCTCTAGTGGCAAAGGAAAGCCCACCTTCAGAAGGATGGAGACCAGATTCTGAAACAGCAGGAAGCAAGATTTTTGAAGTCTTGAGTTTCAGCTTAAAAATTCATGAGACTTTAGCCTTCCATTGACTACGTACTCACGTTTATTTTACTATAAAACTTACCCAAAGCTTTGGACTTCCCTGGTGGCACAGTGGTTGAGAGTCTGCCTGCCGATGCAGGGGACACGGGTTCGTGCCCCGGTCCGGGAGGATCCCACATGCCGCGGAGCGGCTGGGCCCGTGAGCCATAGCTGCTGAGCCTGCGCGTCCGGAGCCTGTGCTCCGCAACGGGAGAGGCCACAACAGTGAGAGGCCCGCGTACCGCAAAAAACTTACCCAAAGCTTCTAGCAAATGTGGAAGAGCGTTCTTCTCTAAATCCCATGCTTATTTCTTATCTTCAAATATCCTCTAAAACACTGCTTACATTCCCCGGGATCACTAGCCAGGATCTGAAGGCCACATGTCCATACCTGGGGGTTAAACAGGAGAGGTTTTCAGCGCAGTCCATGGCTGCAGAGCAAAGCACAACTAACTGGACAGCAGGGACGACAAGCTGGAGACCTCATCTAGCACCACAATCCGACGGTCAGAGCTAACAGTAATTCACCCTGAGTCAGCTTAGCCTGTAGCCTAAGGACTGAAAGTTCTTTTCCACAGATCTTCCTGAGAAAAGACTTCTATTTGCTCTCCTGGTGGTCAGGAAGTCTCAAAGACTTTAATCCAAACCTCCTTTACTTGAGTTTTAAGCGTATGTACTATTCAACACTTAGCATTTCCATAAACCTGGAACTAAATATGCTAATAACTGCCTCAGGTATAATGCCACGGAATCCTACAGTCATTCCGCTAAAGGTTTTGTTGATTTTTTTCCTAAGCACAAAAATATATTGAGTTGGCTTATTTGCAGAGATTGGGAAAAGAAAAAAGCAAACCATTCGTGGTTTTTTCTCTTCGTGGCTCACTCTTGTGCAGCTCTAACCTTCACACGTCATTCACTGACTCCCCCAGATGCAGCCACTGCTGGTGAGGGAGATGCATTTGCAGAGGGTCACCCCCTTGGGTAACAGCACAGCAAGTTACCAAAGCAGGAGCTGGATCTGCGCAATTACAGGAATGTAATTTGTCCTTCATAGAAATGAGTGAAGTTAGGGTTAGGGTTAGGAAAAAATAGTGCTAATACTGATGATAAGAAGCATAGGCTTCAGAAAATACAATAATTCAACACAATATAGTTAAAGATGGTGTCTGATAGGTGAGGTGGATTGATGAAAGTGATGGAGAGATGTTTACAGTTCTGAGGCAACCGTCATTGTCTCAAAAACACTCCACTGAGTGTTTCTAATGCAAAGTAACACTGTATGTTGGCATGAGAACTGGAAGAAACACTTAGAAGGGGCTGCTGAGATCCCACAATTTCTGATTAGCCAAGGCTGCTTTGCTAAATTCAGGAGAAATTCTTGTTTGCAAAATATTAAACTTACCTAGAGGTTTTATGGGGACAGATAAAGCAAACATTATTTAAATGTAATTTCCTGCGATATGAACACAGAAGGGCCCGTTAAGTTTGTGAGGGACAAGTATAGGTTTTGAAATACTTAAGTTCTAATGAAAGGAAAATGTTAGGATAAAAAGATGGAGAGGGTGGGGCTTCCCTGGTGGCGCAGTGGTTGGGAGTCTGCCTGCCGATGCAGGGGATGCGGATTCGTGCCCCGGTCCAGGAAGATCCCACATGCTGCTCTCCAGGAAGATCCCACATGCCGCGGAGCGGCTGGGCCCGTGAGCCATGGCCGCTGAGCCTGTGCTCCACGACGGGAGAGGCCACAGCAGCGAGAGGCCCGCGTACCGCAAAAAATAAAAAAAATTAAAAAAAAAAAAAGATGGAGAGGGAATGTACTTAATAGAGCTTGGTTCTGGAGAAGGCAGGAGGGAGCGGCGTCTAATCAGACAAGAGAAGAGACCCTTTGCCTTGTGGGAGGAGAGAAGAAAGGAAAAGGTAGATGTGGAGGTTGAGAGGCCCGTGACCTTCTGGTCCATCATGCTTCTGGTGCACACCTGCCTGTGTACTGTCTACACAGGTGTGTCTTCAGATAACACGGTAACTGCCTCTCAGGGTGGATAACCCAGCCTCAGCCGTTAATATCAGACCCGATGGTACATCTTCAGTGTAATATGTCACTTAAGGCGTTTAAGAAGCCACCTAAGTCAGGATCCCCGCCTCCCATTCATCTGTGTTCTGTGAGCCTCGTCTCCTTAGAAAACAATTCACCTTATTTTTGTAAATATTGACCTTTCCAAATATTACCTGGACAGTTAGGCACATCTTCAACGGCCCTCCTTAATATTGAGCGTTTCAAGTAGTAACGTAAATGGCAAAGTTTATTAAATTAACATTTAGCACCCATGGAGTCACCAAAACCTTTCGAGGACAAGGAAGTTAATCATTATATTTTGACTTGCATTTCTTCTAATTCATGTGTAAAATAACAAAGGTTACCCGTCTAGGTGACAAGAATTTTCCTTCAAGGGTCATGTGAAATACATAATGCTCATGAGACATTAATTACAAAGGCAAAGTACTTCCCAAGGTTGGGTTTCAAATATGTGTTCTTGTATTTTTAAAGTAACCTTTTTCCCACAGGTACATATCTGAAAAATTATTGTTAAAAATCATGAAAATGACCAAACATAAAAAAAAAAAAATTAGTTTTACCCAACTTTCTGGAAGCGCCTTGTATTCTCTGTATTCAGGCTTACATGAGAGACCTTTAATGTGCAGTCATTTTCATGGACTTTTAACAGAAGTTGTATGAAATTTATCAGGTAGGCATGTTAGCTTTAATGGGGGTGACTTGGGGAAAACAGAAAAATCTACACATCAGAGTTTTGTTGCCTCTTCAATTCAAATGTTACAGTCCTTCCAGATTCCTAAGCAGTGGGTTACTAGTTCCTACTCACTCACTGACCTGCTTTCCTACATTTCACCCTGCCCCTCACCATACCTTCAAAGCAGCAAGTAGCCTCTAGCCTTCCTCATATTCTAATTTTTGTCAAATAATGGATTAGAAACACCCTTTCAATAATCGCAGTTAATGCTAATTTGAAGTTCCCTTTTGTGTAAGGTTCATTTGTGTTATATTTTATCACCTAGCTTCTGACCAGAGCACTGTCTCTATCTTCCTTATGAAATAGGCTTCCTGTTAACAACTGCTCTCAAGCATATACGGAAATGTTATCAGTCAAAGTCCTTATTTGTGAGAAAACACAGAGGGTTGGCAGTACAGTGTTATTCCATGTAAAAATACATAAACACCAAGTTATTATTAATATAATAGCTACTTGCCTTTTAGGTATCAGATCCTGCCCTAGGTAGTTTACATATATCATTTCTACTTCTTCCAGAAAACCAAGCTGTTTCCGCTTTACACAAGAGAAAACTTAAACAACTTACCAAAAGTTATAGCAGTGGTAGTGTTAGGAATTAAATGTAGGTTTGTGTAGTCTTAAGAGGAAAATGTGTGTGTGTGTGTGTGTGTGTGTGTATCTAAAGATACGAGAAAAGGCAGTGTTTTTTTGTGTGTGTACAGTTTTTCTTAGGTACTGAATAAACATTTGACTAAATGGGTTCTAATTACAAATGACTCTATTTTCTGTAGGTGTGAACTTAATAGCATTTATAGTAGATTATGTTTCCTGGCCTTAGAAATCCTCCTCATCAGTGGTAGTTTTTATCAAAATTATTTGGAAACCTTCTATAATTATTCTCAGGATTTGGATCATGAGATCATCTTATAAATGAAAGAAAATTTTAGGGAGGTCTCTTTTGCAGAATATTAACTTTCTGAGTAGTCTCCTGGTAGGGGCAGTGTATTCATTTCTTTTTGCTGCTGTAACAAATGACCGTAGATTCATGGCTTAAAACAACAGAAGTATATTATCTTGCAGTTCTGGAGGTCAGAAGTCCAAAATGGGTTAAGGTGTGGGCAGGGCTGGGTTCCTTCTGGAGGCTCCAGGGGAGAATCCACTTCCTTGCCACCCAGAACCAGAGGGCTGCTGTCACTCCTTCACTCGCAGCCCTCTTCCATCTTCAAAGTCATCACGTCACTCTTACTCTGACCTGCATCTCTCTTCCTCTCCTAAGGACCCTTAGGATTATACTGCCCTTCACGCTGAAGATCCAGGATAAACTCCTTGTTTTAAGGTCAGTTGATTAGCAAACAATTCTATCTGCAACAGCAATTCCTCCTTGCCAGGTAGTATAGCATACGTTGTAGAGATTAGGACACAAACATCTTTTGGGGGATGAGGGGAGCATTGTTCTACTTACCATAGGCATATTTAGATTTTGTAGGGTCTGAAGATAATGGAAAGTCTTTTTAAGAAAGAAATGAGCAAACAAAATTACACATGCAAATTGGACACTAAAGCACCTACTTATGTATAATGAGGAAAAAAAAATGACGCCACATACAGACTTTTTAAAACAAACTGCATAAATATGTACCAAATTTAACCCACACTAATTTTATCCTCAGTTATGTTATATATCCATATATCAAAGAAAACAGCTGCATGATAAAAATTCCTCATTCAAAACTTCCATTTGTTTGGGGTAAATTAAAAATAAATAGGTGGAATCCTTGCCAAAATTATGTCTTCCAAGTTGGGTTTCTAACCAATTTTTTTTTTCATTTTTATTCATGTCATTTTTTTCCCGTCAGTTTAATTGTCCAGTTCCTCATGTTCTGAGAGAGATGACACAAAGAATATGGAATTTGGGGCCAAAAGACCTTGCATCACTGGTTTGTTTATTCATTCATTCAGAATATATTTATTCAGCATCTACAGTGTGGCAGGCACTGTGCTGAGCTCAGAGAATGCGTCATAAGCAGAATAGATCCCTCAGGATCTTACAGTGTAACAGACAGAGAGACAGACACAGAAGGTCATCTCAAGCACGTTAGGGGTTAGGAAGAGTTGTAGGGCCCCGGGAGAGCCCTGCAAGGGGGGCTGACCTGGGCTGGAGGCAGTGAGGTTTCCTCCAGGACCTAAGGGACGAGATGGGTGGTCCCGGCAGGGGGGGTGGGGGTGGGGGGCAGAGCAGAGGAAGGAGATTTCAGCAAAAAAATATTATGGGTAATGACCTGCGATGGGAAAGCTGATAGGCGTTTTGAGGAAGTGAAAGGTCGGGGGCCTATAGTCTAGGGAGAAAGGGAGCGAGTGGTGTGAGACCCTTCCTGAGAGCAGGTTGGGGCCAGGTCCGATGGGGCCTCGAGACCACGCTTACGATCTGGGTTTCCTCTTAAATGCAGCAGGATACCAGGAAAGGTTTTATTTTATTTTATTTTTTTACATCTTTATTGGAGTATAATTGCTTTACAATGGTGTTAGTTTCTGCTTTGTAACAAAGTGAATCAATTATACATATACATATGTTCCCATAGCTCTTCCCTCTTGCGTCTCCCTCCCTCCCACCGTCCCTATCCCACCCATCCAGGTGGTCACAAAGCACCGAGCTGATCTCCCTGTGCTATGCGGCTGCTTCCCACTAGCTAGCTATTTTACGTTTGGCAGTGTACATATGTCCATGCCACTCTCTCACTTCGTCACAGCTTACCCTTCCCCCTCCCCATATCCTCAAGTCCATTCTCTAGTAGGTCTGTGTCCTTATTCCCGTCTTGCCCCTGGGTTCTTCGTGACCTTTTTTTTAGATTCCATATATATGCGATAGCATACGGTATTTGTCTTTCTCTTTCTGACTTACTTCACTCTGTATGCGTGGAAGGGTTTTAAACAAAGATGGGGAATGATCTGATTCGCGGATTGAAAGCTTTTCCTGTTTATTTGGAGCATGGGACCAGGAAGGGGGAAAAGGCAAGAGTAGATGCAAGAATATGAGTTAAGATAAAGGGAAGTATTTGGATTTGAAATAAAAACTTATTAACGAACTCCTCCTCTTTGAAAGGATTCTGATACATATATGCCTCTTCATTGACAATAACTCCCTCTTTTAAAAAGTTATTCATTAAGCACTATTTAAGACATACAAAAAAGGTAGAAAGCATATGATTGGTTGCTTTTATGCTGAGAGACGCATTTACACTTGGTTTCTTTGACCAGGTGTTTGCATTTGACTTCTAATTGTATAATGTACACAGTTTCCTTAAATACAGGCATTTGAGGCATCAACGAACTGGTCAAGGGGATAAGTGGGGAGTTAGAAAGTTCCTTAAACAGCACTAGGCCTTCTTTAGCTGATTGTAAAGGTTATCTGATTTAGGACTTGCTGTCGCTGTGGGGCGGAGGCTCGTCATACAGCACCCCAGTTCTGGTGAGACTTGCCGGTCACAGGGGCTCCCGGCGCCTCCCCACCAGCTTCCAAGGAAATGCACCTTGTCAGCTGGCGTTGACTTCTCCCCTCCAGGCGTCTCCCCTCCTGGTTGCAGCCTGGCTGCAGGCCAACCCCTCTCCCTGCTCCTACTAATATACCTCAATTCTGGAGCCCCAATTTTTTTGCCCTAAGGTTGCCAGAGGCCTCGTTTATGTCTCCTGTGTGGTCTGTGCATATCTTTACCTTTGTCTCACTCTAGTTTCCCTTCTGATCTAGTTTCTACTTCTGTTTGCTACATTAGGACAAGGCAACAGACCATTGGCATATGGAAGTATACGTTTACCTTTAGAAACAGTCAAGATGGGCAGCCGTACAAGAATGTCCGCGCTGTAGAAGAGGGTGCATACTTGAAGGAAACTGTGCTGTATGTGCATTTGTCACACGCTGTCTGTGGAAAGCTTGTCTTTCATAGTTTCCGTCAAGTAAAACTTAACGTTATTCTAATCGTTATGAAATACCGATCAGTCGGCTAAGAAAATATTTTCCACATTTTTCAAACATCTGCTAAACCACATATCTCTCCAGCCTTGAAAAATAAAGTAAGCTTCTCTTTGGCAGCCGTGCAGGTTGGGCTTCCCTGAAAGCGGACCCTGAGACAAAGGTTTGAGTGCAAGTAGTTTACTGAGGTGACCCCAGGGCAACGAGACGGGAAAAGGAAGCCAGTATAAGGTGCGTTATTTAGTAGATGAGTGCCCTAAGCAACTGGGGCTCCCTCCCATTGGGATGCTATGGGAGACAGCGTAGAGGCGTCTCCCCGAGGCAGAAGAAGCTGGCATTTATCCAGCAAGTCCCACTCATCATCAACAGGGTGCTGCTTCCAGGGTTCTCAGCTTCCTGGCACTTGAGGCCTCTTTTCCACATGGGGGTCCTGCAGCCAGAGCCCCTGCAGAGAGTCACGGGTCCTGCAGGGAGAAGGCATCCTTGCAGACGGGAACAGGGAGGGCCAAGGGGCCGGGGGCAAGGCTCCCACAGCCCCTGCCCCTGTGGCTTCTTCCCGGGGTCTCCCCCCAGGGTTGCAGGAAGGGTGCCTGGCCTGTGGGTTCCTGCAGCACCAGCACAGGCAGAGGTGGGCAGCTGTGCCAGCCACAAGCTCGGTGAGGTCACGTCCCCTGGTCCTGGTTCGCCCAGACATGCAGGTTTGCTCATGGAGGCCCCTCCTCTTCCTCCGCTCTCCGTGCCTTCCGTTCCTGGTCGGGGCTCAGGCCCGACTTCACTCCTGACCTTCCGGCTTTGTCCAGAACATTCCACACAGATAAGCCTCCCCCTCTGTCGGCCCCCTCCGCGTGCCGCCGTGATGCATGCTGAGTTTTCAGTAAGGCTCGTGCCCACCCAGTTCCAAACCCCTTTGGTTAGTTTTCTCTGTAGTCCTCATGTTGGCTCTCACAGGGGACGCATCTTCTTAAAGAGATTCTCCAAACAGACACGTTGCACTGTCAAAAGTCGAATGACTTCCTATCATTCCTTTGAGGGCAGCTGCACTTGATCAGAGAGATCAGGGTCTCATGGCGGGATCTCAGGGGGTCACGTGTGGGCTGCCATCCCCACCCCGTTAAGAACATCCAAAGGAAGGAAAATAGCAGCCTGAGGGCTTCCACGCTGGTCGTGAAAGACTGCCCACGTGCCATTTTATATGTGAAAGCTCGGTAATAATCTTGTCCCTTTTCTGTTACTCTGGCCCCAAGATAACTGCTTCGGTTGTGCCGACAGAGGTGCCTCCGTCATGCACAAATGTTTCCTCGTGCAGGAGACCCAGGTACATACCTCAGGGCCCGGGAGGCAGATGCACGGAGTCGTCAGGCTAGACTCTTGAGTTCCGCGGGCTTCCCCTCTCCGCCATTTCCATCCCTTGTAAGTTTAACAACCGTCCAAATGAAATTCCAGAATATCACGTGGAACTGTGTTCAGGCAGGGTTAGTTGAATTTAACTTGTTACTGCTCTACTTTTTACATATGTATGTGGACTATGTCATTTATCATCCAGGCTGGAATATCTCTGAGAGTGAAAGGGGAACATTATGAATAATACGCTACAACAGCAGGCATAAACCAGGACTGTCCTGAGTTACCAGCAAGTATGATCACCCGACTACCTCTCACCTATTCATGCTCGTTTTGGAAGCAAGGAGGGACCATAGGAAAAGACACGGTCGGGATGAAAAACAAAACGAGCAGCTGCATACAGTCAATTTCATATTTATTACTCATAAAATACAATAAACTTACTGCTTACTAAGTAGTGTTAAGATATTATAGGAATTCTATAATTGGGGCCACTGTCTGTAACAGCAGCATTTTCAAAATTTTTTGTTTGTGTATTTTTGACAACTTACTCCTGACTCCGAAATCGTTCTGCTAAAAAAAAAAAAAAAAAAAAAAAAAAATCATATTTTTCAAATCAAGGTTTTTTCCTACCCCCGAAAACCAAACATGATGGTGGTAAAGTGGTCCTGTTGCTGCCATTTTTCCTTCCTCTTGAAAAAGGCTTAAAGAGCCACTTAGGTTTAAAGGATGGGTGGCTTAGTTGGAATTTGCTTTTGTTTGGGGGTTTGGTTTTGCTGGTGGTGGTAGTTTTCCCATACACTAACTGCTGCCGAAGTCCAGAGCCCGAGTCCTCATACTTGTAAAATACAGCAACCCCAGCAATACCGGCCAGTTATGACGAGGGTTCATGCAAATGTGTGTAAAGCACTGAGCATCGGGCCTGGTGTGTAAAAAACTGCTCAGCAGAAGTTGGGCCTTTTTCCTTTTCTGAGCTTTACCATCTCCCTTGCCCTGGCGCTGTCTCCTGGCAGGGGGGTGGGATGCAGAGGAAGCAAAGGAGACCTCTGAGTGTGTCTTGAAGGTGATGATTTTGACAGCTTTAGTGTATTACACGTGTATTACACGCGCCCGGCAGGAACAGGGCAAGACATCCATATGAGACCTTCCTCTTGCCCCTGCAAAAGCCCTTTAAACAGGTCTACCCTGGCAATCATCTGTTAGCCCTGAGCTTGACTTCTCGAACATATCTTACATAAGCAGGGAAGCTACACGCTATTTCATAAAGTAAGCAACAGATTTTCATTTCATTTGACTTAAATATGTCTTCATTATATAGTTTGCTTAAAATTCTGTCACTGTGTAGCAGCTTTCCCGTTGTGACTATTCAGCAGTTTTTCAAATTTATGAGATGACGCATAGCAAGTTTACTGAGTGAGTTTTCACTTCGTGGTCATATAATATAATAGGCTGTAGAAAAAACTCTCGGAGAAGCAATTTAATCATCCTGTGTGTGTGTGTGTGTGTGTGTGTGTGTGTGTGTGTGTGAGAGAGAGAAGGAGGGACGGGGGTGGGGAAGGGGAGACAGAGAGAGAGAGAGAGACACAGACAGACAGACAGACAGACAGACAGAGAGAGACAGACAGACAGACAGAAAGTAAAGCTTCCCAGAGCTCCGATATTCCTTCCCAAGGCAGCACAATTTTCTTAAACGAAGTCAAAGCTTCTTTGGCTTCAGTTTTCCTCTGAGAACAACTTAATGCTGATTCTTCATTTTTTCAAGATACACAAGGTAAGTGTGTGTTCTGTATATGAATTTACTAAGTCCTAATAGGAGTTTGTTAGTTAATGTATAGCATCTCAGAAAACTAAAACCAAAAGCCAAATTCCTGTTTGTCTGAAGCTTTCAAAACTACATGAACAGTTTGCAAACAAAGGTAGTATTATACTTGAGATTACTAACAATTGAATGAAAAAGAAAAAATGTAGAAATGATGTGGCGGATGAAATACTTATAGAAGGATGTTGCTACTATAGGTATATGTATAAAATTGTAAGGTCTAAATATGATAAACTTTAAACCTAGGCTTACAGGATTTTAAAGCTGGATTTGAAATTGGGCAGTGCATCAACTCAAACATACCTCTCAGTGTTATCACAAAATTATAGTTTTCTTTAAAGCAATTTCATTTGTGTTTAAAATTGCATCAGCTGTTCTGCATATCACATAACCCTTTTACACACAATTAAATACAACTACTTTTATATGGACATTTATTTTGGAAATTTACAAGTATATTTTCATTACCTTTTGAAATTATAAATCATATAAGGCTCCAAAAATTTTGCCTTTCATGTGTTATAGTCAGGCAAGGACCAGAGAAATGTAACTTGTTTGTGTGAATAACTTTTGATGACTCTTATCAACTGTGTTATTTAAGATAGTTTGTACTTTTGTTCCTAAGACTACCTATTTATGATGTTCATTCTCAGCAGTATTTCAGAGAAACTAATTAAATTCTCAAATAATAAGTATGTTTTAACTATCTTTAGATTAGAAGAAAGCATACATGTTGAGAATTTAAGGAAATTTCAAAAATAGCCTCATTTTGTGCTTTCAGATAATTCACGTGGAGAATTATAATATGGTAGTTTTTTTCCTAATTCATTTTCTTATTCATTCATATGCTGATGTCACAAAAGATCTGGCTGAAATTGCAAGGATGCTATTGTCATCATGAGAGCTGTGTCAAAACCATTCTGAGAACCCTCTGGAAAAGGGCAGTCTTATTTATATATATTCAAAAACAGTGCTGCTCTACAGAGACTAAGCGTATAATCTGTGTGGTAAAATCAACACTTGTAACTTTCTCTCTTCCTTCTTTCTAAAAAAAAAAACAAAAGAAAACATAAAAAATCATAATCTGATGGAGGACGCTTGCATATGGAGGGTTTTATACATTAGCAAAGAAAAGTCTTCACCACAGTGTTTGTGTTTTGTTTACATGTATATTTTATATTCTGAGTAACACATGGGACTAATTCCTAATTTTAGTTCCAATTAACGCAACTTCAGAAGCAGCGCTCGTCCATGGAAAGAAGGCATAAATATGCTTAGGATGGCTGTAATACGTCGTAATTTATATCTTCCCCTCCCCTAATTCCCAATTTAGTTGAAGTCATTTGTCTCAAAAGGAATCTTAACATCTGTTTGGTTTCATGCCATCCTCACCTTTAAGCAACTGAGTGAAACATCCTCTTGTTTCTTATCTCTGCTTATTATTAATGGGCAGCAAGACATTATTTTTCTACCCAAGTAAAAAAGTGTATTTTTTTTCTTCACACTTTGAACTTGGTGTAAGACCAACAGTACAGAATCAGTGTGGTCTGGAATATTTTTTTATCTGATTGGCCAGTTATTAGGAACCACTCTGGGCGTCTGTGAAGGTGTGTAGTTAATGCTCTGAGCTTTAGTTTCTAAGATCCAGTCAGCAATTCACTCGTTAACCATTTTTGCAAGAGAGCCGTGTCTCACAAAGCACTCTGACCAGGAGAATGCTGAGGGGAGAGATTCGGATGAAAAATGACCTGTAAATGAAGGATTTTATTAAAAGTCCATCATATTTATCTAAGTGTTTTCATAGAACAATTCATAGTCAATTGCCAATTAACTTCTAAGGAACCCATTAATTCAGGAATCAAAAGAGCGGTGTCACCGCAGCTTAGGCTGGTCTGACCTGGTTGTAGATGGAGATGCTTGAGGCTGAATCAAAGGGCTGGCAGGGGAAGCCGGCAGGGCGGCAGGGGCGTGGGGGGGGGGTGGTTTGGGGCCAGAGTTGGGGGGGCGCCGCACCCCAGGCAGGTGGGGCTGTGAGAAGCTTGGAGGCAGGAAATGTCAGCTCATAAATCAGGAACAGACTGGAAGCAGCCTGGCTGGAGCAGAAGGTTGCCATCAGGGAATCGAGAGAGGCAAATACGGCAGAGTTGGTGGGGATGAAATATGGGAACACGGGCCAGTAAGATGGGAGCAAGAGACTGACATCTTTATGAAAATTAGTCTGCTGTGGTTGTACAAACCCAACTGAAATGAGGCTAGAAACTTCCACATCAAAGATGAATTCTTGGGAGAAACCATTTTTAAGAGGCAGTAGAAAGAAGAGATGACTAAAAGATACAAAAAATTAAAGATTAGATTAAGAGCTAGGAAGAGAACCATAGTAGCACATGGCCTTGGCTGTCCATCTCTTTGCTATACTTTATCACTAATTTCCCAAGGTTTCCAGTGGGTCAGGGAACACTGTAGTTCCCTGATTTCGGCCTGTATTGGGGGATCTTGCTGCCAGAGATCCAAACAGAATTTGCACTGAGAAAAGGCCAGTGTTTTTTACTGTGAACTTTGAAAGTACAGTTTTGAAATAAGATAAAACATTCCGGATGGCAGGTATTACAGACGTAAAGAATCAGGCGCATGTTCCAGACAATGAAGAATCCGAGGCACAGCTGTTCTGATACTTACTGGAGAGGCTTCCGGAGGACCCTCACCCCACGGTCCTGAATGCCTTGTGCCTTGCTCATCTGTCCAGCAGTTTCTTGAACCTTCAGTGTACAGCTCAGGCATCTCCTCCTCTGTGGGAAGTTCCTTAACTCACCTCGAAAGTGATGTTAACTCTGTCCTTTGTCCTGTCACTCACGTGGGTGTAATTCCACTTCTTAGCCTGCTGAATTAGAATGGCTGGTATGTCTTCCTCGCCCACCAGATGGCAAAGCTCCTTTCAATTTTGAGTCCACAGTCCGATAAGAATGCCATTTAAGTGTTAACGTATATTGGGGAAGTGAAGGGTTGCCGCGTATGCGCGTATGTGAGAGAACAGTGTGTAGAAGGCAGGCGGTTCGTGGAAGAAGACACTTTGAGAGCTCTGGGGCATGAAGAGCAAAGTTAAAGAGACGAAGAGGAGGGAAAGTGAAAGGCAGGGATGCTGCAAAGGTGAGGGAGGGGTTCCATGGTCCACGGAAGAGGGGGACAAGGGGGTTGGCGGAGATTAGGATGGCATCGGAAGAGAGGAAGGATGGGAGAATTCTGTCTTCCCAGGAAAATGAAAGACAAATGGATGTGAGGGAAAATATGCCTTCTTCTAAGAAGAGGGCATTTTTCCTGATGTGCAAAACTTGAAATTTTTAAGCTATATTTGTCAATTTAACTTTGATCTAAAACAGTTAAAGAGCTTGTAACAATGAAAGCTGCTAGTCCTTTCCTTTGTCTTTTCCTGTGTGGTGTGTGTGTGTGTGTGTGTGTGTGTGAGATCTGAGGGTCTAGTAGTTCTTACACATTTTGCTTAACTGACATTTCACCTGCGTTTCCCCCCAGCCGTATGCTCTCCTAGTGTTGGTTACAAATCCTAGTAAGTCAAAACATGATTCCCTCATCAACAAATTGAAAATATTTTGCAAATAGTGGAATTCTTTGTGAATATAATCATTATGCTGTAGGTTGCAAGAAAACCAGAAAAATGGTTTTCCATATCAACATTGTATTGCAGTGCCCTTGGAGGAAAATATAAAGGTTTAAGAGAAGTACCTCATTCAAGACTTGAAATTGCTGGTCTCTATTTCCACGGTATTTAACTTTTACAAAATCAGACATCATTTCTCATCAGAATTGTTTGTTTATTCGTGAGATAATTGTCTTCACCGCTGCCTTCCAAAGTTTCATCTTTTTCATTTTTTTTTTTGTTTTTGCCTTTAACTTAGCAAAAAGTAGATGAAGTTTTCAAATCTATAAAAGTGGTGTTTTTCTCAGATTCATTTAGAACTTGACTGCTTATTCTCTTTCAAAAATGTGAATTTGCTTGTTTGCAGAGAAATACAGCTGAAATCAACTTACCAAGCATTTAGGGTACCAGGCACATACAGTACTTCTCTCCTTTTGTACTTCTTTAGGGGTAATTTCAAGAAGCATTATTGAGAGCGTTTTACTATAGTATTTCAGAATTAGATTTGCAAACAAAATCCTCTCAGAACTGCAGAATGGAGAGCCATCTCTCTGGACCTTGTCTAATCTGCAGTGATTGGGTTCCTGTTCACTATATACGGCTGCACCCAGGTGGCACCACCTATTAGGTAACAATTTATTGTAGCACAGATGCTGAAGTCTCTGGAGGTTGGACTTGGCCTGTTAAAGGGTGAATAAATGGGAGTGTGACAGTGTCTGCTCTTTCTGAAACAAACAATCCACTCATTGTCTCACTGCTTTCATGATGAGACTATTTTTTTCTTTACAAAATGGGAATTGAAGTTTTATCTACAGTAAAGGCCAGACAGAGAGAGTTTGCAGCAGGAGATTCGGGCTCTAATCTTCACTGTGGCATTAGAAGCTGTGTGACCACCAGCTAAGGATCACTTACCATACCTTGGGTTCTTTGAACAAAGAGTTTAGATGAGATCACTTATTTTTAAAGTTCTGGTGCTAAGTTTCAAGTCTATTCTGTTCTAAAATGGGCCAGTTTAATCCACCTATCGTACCCATTTCAGGATTTCAGCTCAGTGTTTATTTTTAGTATTCTTTTAATCCTCATTTCTGTGGACTGAAAATAAATAAGTATTGCCAATATGAAATTATTTTACTGCTTCCATATCACATAAGCCTCAAGATATATTAAGAAAAGTATTTAATATTCTTATAAATTTACTTCTGCTCTAGTGAAAAAATGTCAGGTTTGTTTTCAGTTACATCAGGGTGTTTTCCTTCTGGAAAAGAGTTACAGCTCTACAATCTTGGCCATGCCTATCTGCTCCCACCTGACGAGGTGTAATGTCTCAGTCGATTTGAGCTACTATAACAAAAATACCATAAACTGGGTGGCTTGTAAACAACAGAAACTTACTTCTCACAGCTCTGGAGGTCCAAGGTCAGGGCACCAGCATGGTCTTCTTCCTGGTTCATAGATGGCCGTCTTTTTGCTGTAACCTCACATGGTAGAAGGAGCAATCAGGCATTTTGGGGTCTCTGTTGTAGGGGCACTGGACCCCATTCATGAGGGCTGCACCTTCATGACCTAATTCCCCCCCAAAAGCCCCATCTTCAAGTCCCACCACACTGTAGGTTTCAATATATGAATTGGGGGGCTGGGAGACACTTTCAGTCTACACATGCAGCTAAACCAAAATCAAACGTTTTTGTCGTTACCACCTAATGCTTCTCTAACTCCTTAAACTATCAGGACCGTCATTATTTTACAATCAAGTTAAGGACAATGCTTTGAGAATAATAAGCAATATCAGGAAAAATGAGAGGCAGATAGGAATTGACTTTGTTAAGGATGTCAAATTAGTATCAATAATACGTGCATAACTCCTATCCCTCATTTGGTTAACATTTTCACTCAACGCTTAGATGTCTGCTTAGGCACATTTGTTATTTGCCCACAGAATCTTTTTTTTTTTAAGATTTATTTTTTATTTTTTTATTTTTATTCTTCTTTTTTTAATTCTTGGCTGCATCAGGTCTTATTTGCGGCGTGCGGGCTTCTCTCTAAAGGTGGCGCACAGGCTCCAGAGCACGTGGGGTCTGCAGTTTGCGGCTCGCAGGCTCTCTAGTGGAGGCGCACGAGCTCAGTAGTTGGGGCGCACAGGCTCTCTAGTTGCGGCACACGGGCCTAGTTGCTCCGCGGCATGTGGGATCTTAGTTCCCTCACCAGGGATCAAATCCGCGTCCCCTGCACTGCAAGGTGGATTCTTTACCACTGGACCACCAGGGAAGTCCCACCCACAGAATCTTTAAATACTGCTTGACAGTTCAGTTAACTCCTTATATGCCTTAAGAGATAGACAACACCATAGTGTAGATTGGTGAGCCTTGGTCACCAGAGTTTCCCGTCATCAGCACACATTTTAGGCTTTTATTCTATTGTATATTTCAAGTTCTCATTCACCTAATTTTCTAAAGATGGATGGTAGAAGGGTAAAAATTAAAGACCCCCAAATTTTTAATATTCTGATTTACCAATTTTTCTATCCAACAAGCATTTTCTTTTTATTTCCTAAGGGTTTTCTCTTGCTCTTTGGATGTGCAACTTTATGTTTTATTTAACACTTATACTTTTTTTAATTGAAGTGTAGTTGATTTACAGTGTTGTGTTAATTTCTGCTGTACAGCGAAGTGATTCGGTTATACATATATATTGTACATTCTTTTCCATGTTCTTTTCCATTATGATTTATCACAGGCTACTGAATATAGTTCCCTGTGCTATACAGTAGGACCTTGTTGTTTATCCATCCTATATGTAATAGTTTGCATCTGCTAATCCCAACCTCCCACTCCATCCCTCCCCCACCCCCCTCCCCCTTGGCAACCACAAGTCTGTTCTCTACGTCTGTGAGTCTGTTTCTGTTTTGTAGATAGGTTCATTTGTGTCGTATTTTAGATTCCACACATAAGTGATATCATATGGTATTAATTTAACACATTTTAACCACAGTCAGTAGAGAAGCCGCCAGCCAGCAGGTTCTCAAACGGCCCACGTTGACCCTTTTGTACATAAGCGATGTCCCTGTCACTCATGGACTCTCCATCACTGGGGCACAGCCAGCCCCCAAATTACTCCCAAGACCTGTGTGGCCAGGCCTCCAATTACCACTGTTTACTTAACTTGCCCATTTTGCCGCTGGTTTTGTTCATCCTCTGAGGCATGGTTTGATCTCCGTGCCAGCCTGAAATGAAATTGTCAGAGCGCGTTGCTTTACAGAGACCAGCTGCTCAGAATCCACCGTGCTGATGGCCACCCTCATTTCTTGTGGTCTTTTTTGCCCCAGGGAAGTTGGTCTCTCTTCTCTGTCTCCCTCTGCCCTCTTCCACTGAAAAATTCACCCTCCTCTTTCCACCCAGAATCTGAAATTGTTCTCTTGAATCAACTTAACTCCTTCTGTGCCTACTAGTAATCTTGATATATTTTACCTCCTCTTAAAGCATAAATTACCTTTCTGATCACTCAGTAAATAGATATAACTACTTTTTAAAAAATTTTTATGCCCATCCTCTAGAACAGGTGTTAGGAATTAAAGCTGATGAACGAATTTGTACAGTCAGATACAGTTAGTAAACAGAAATCCAAATAAGCCTCCAATTATGAGATAACAAACTGAAGTGAAACATTTCCAGATGATAATATTTTGGGAGATTACAGCCACCTTCAGCAGTTCTTACTTTCTCCAGGTGATTTTGCTTCCTCTGCAATGGCACACGCAATCTCCGTTGTTTGTATGCAGGTCTCCGTGGCAGTGAGATAAGGTCTGGGTAGGATAGGGCAGTGAGTACGGATAGTTTTACAGCTAAGTTACCACCTGTGTGAGATTTCTGCAGCGTTTTCTGTCTGCTGACCCCCTGGAAGTTTGCCAGTGAACATGTTTGTAATCTTTGCTACTGAATTGAAAGTATCCCATGGACCAATGAAGTTCTGAATGTCCTTATTAATAAAACAGAAACTGGATTATTTTTAAAAGCTACCAATAGGAAAGAGGTCTCTCTGACAACCTGTGTTTCTTACCTCTTAATTTTATAAATGCGAAAGAAAAGAGATGGCTGTTAGCGCCTCTGAATTAACTTTCTCCTGAAAATTTTGGAGTTAAAAAAAAAGACAACAATTTCCAAATTTATAGCTTCAAAAAGATTGATCCCAGTGCCTCAGTTTTCTTTGGATTCTCTGCTTAATCAAATCTTAGCAAATAATGCTTTCACATACTATTAAAACTCCGTAGAGAAATACCCAAGTATATGAGGATCATAAACTAGACATCACAGTATGTGCCAGCACATCCTGTTTTATTCTGCGAAGTGTAAATTCTGCTGCCCTGCTCTTACGCCACCCGTTTCCGTGAGGAATGTTCTCTCTGGGTCTATAGTGTCCCAACATTGTGGAGATCACCAACCAGAGGGACAGAGCGGCAAGTCTTCAGAGAGACGCACACCCAGTGATCACTATCTGTGGTAACTGTTGTGATGCACATCTCCTCCTTACGTCCCCCCTCCCAAGTTTCCTGAACTGATGGGATGGAAAACCTTGAAAGAGAACAGGATGTTGTGACTCCCACAGACCTCCCCTGGGGGTTTATCATCAAAATTTATCGGAAGCGTTCCAGAGTCTGATCAAAACTCCATATAAGGGCTTCCCTGGTGGCGCAGTGGTTGAGAGTCCGCCTGCCGATGCAGGGGACGCGGGTTCGTGCCCCGGTCCGGGAAGATCCCACATGCCGCGGAGCAACTGGGCCCTTGAGCCACAACTACTGAGCCTGCGCGTCCGGAGCCTGTGCTCCGCTACAAGAGAGGCCCACGCACCGCGATGAAGAGTGGCCCCCACTCGCCACAACTAGAGAAAGCCCTCGCACAGAAACGAAGACCCAACACAGCCAAAAATAAATTAATTCATTAATTAAAAAAAAAAAAAAACCTCAGTCACTTAAAAAAAAAAAATACCCAGCAGATTTTTTTTTTAATGATAATCCTTCACGTGAATCCAAGAAAGGTTTTCCTTGTATTATGAAGCGTGAGACAGTTTTATCCGTGAGAGACTCTAGGCTTGGGCCTGATCAAGAAACAGAAGCCCACATACCCTATGTCACTTAAAAGTTATAAACCAAGCTAACAAAGTGCTCAGTAAAAGGTCTTTTAGTTTCCTACTGACAAAAAGATCTTTGTAATGATCAAGGAGGTCAAGCTTCAATTTAGAATTCTGACTGTGCACAGTTCTGTGCTTGGCCGTGGCTCATCTCCTGCTGGGACCTCCACCCACCCCCTTCTGTTCCCACCCGTTGGCCCTGCCCTGCACCCCTGCACCCACCTGGACTTTGGGGCATCCGCGTTGGTGGTGCTGTCCATCCTTAGGAGGCTGGACCCCAGAACGATACATGGGCTGGCCCCGGATGTGGACTCGGGGCCATCTGGGTAGGAAGCTCTAGGCTCCCAAGGATCTGGAGGCTTAGCGTAGAAGGGGACACGTGGGCAGGTGGGTGGGCACATCCTCTTGATCCCCGAGAAGGGAAAAGCTCCATCCTCTGTGAAGGAGTAGGGCCATAGGAGGGACTCAGTAGGGCCCTGGAAAGCACAAATGGAGGATTTAAGGGTCCTACTGAGATGATCTTTTCTTAGTGCCTAGAATATCATAGTTGGTACTTAACGGTACTGATTCACTCATTTTGTAATTTGATCTTTGTCAAAGTTTGTTTGCTATGCAGACCCTTTATATCCATCCCATCCGTTAGGAAATCACGGCTCGTGCCACTGTGATAAATGTGCGTAACTAAAAAGGTGGGAGGGAACCACAGATTCCTCTTCACGTGAACTTTGCCTTTAAGAGCTAGTTAAACCCATTTTATTCTGTCCCGTTTCTCTGGAGAGTATTCATTCCTTCCTTTCAGTAATTGTCTTGTAAGTTGTTCTAAGTTTATATGTCCTTCCCTCTGTACAGAGATGCACAGACACATGTGCTGCCTGATTTTCCACTGTGGATTGGGAAGGTCGTAAGCCTGAACACAATTAATTCCTGCTCTGTGGCCGGTTCAAGCTACACTGAGTCCCCAAATAAGAAACTACCCAATTGGCCCATCACCCATTGTTTAGGGTGCCTGATGCTCTGACCTTGGGTCGACATGAGGCCCTCTCCATCAGTGGTGACTGGTTACATAGGACAAGTCTCCCCGAGGTCAGCTGTACCCCTGGCTCAGACTCTCTCAAGAATTCCCACCTGTCTCTTTAAGTTGCCCTGCTGGGTCTCTGAAATTCCTGAAAAGAATCTCAAATGTGCCATGTAGCCCGTATTTCAAATCAGACTATCCCGATGTTGATGAAAATCCATCCAATTGGTTGGAAGGAACGTGGTGAGAAGCAGAGAGCCTACTTTGTTTTATACAATGTAGAAAAAAATTTACTCATGACCTTTGTGATCTCAAACTCTCTCTTCTGCCCATAATAACTAGTGCAGTAAGGTCATTGCCACACAGTAATTAGGAACTTCGTTTGTGCATATTTTTTTCAGAATATTAAGCTACTAGGAAAGGACCCCTCTATGTATTGTATCCTGCAGAGTACCTGACACAATGATGATATTAACGTTATTTATGGCTAGATTCTCCCCCTCTAACCCCACATTCTCTGAAACAACACAGAGAAGAAAATTCTCTACTAACTCTGTTGTTAGAAGAGGAGCCTTATTTGTCTAAATAGGAGACTGTCAAGGGTCGATTCAGTAATTCAAGTCTCAGATCTAAAATTAGAGAATTGAGCATACTCTTCACAAAACTACTATTTTATCTTTGTTTAAATCCACACTGATTTTATTTAGAATGCTATGTACTATGGTACAGGATAGGCTGCTGTAACAAGACACCTACAAATAGAGTGGCTTAATCAAGAGCCTCACATAATAGTGCAGGTGGACCATCCCAACTGAGGCTGGCCCAGGCTCTGTCAGCTTCCACACATGCTCCCATACTGACTTTCAAAGTGGCTGCTGCAGCTCCTACCATCATATCCCCATTGAGAGGGGAGAGGGGAGGGAAATGGGGCCAGGCCTTAGCTGGGAGGATGGGAGGAGTTCTATCACTGGAGAAAAGGGTAAGGATGGACACTTGGGGCATGAATAGTCTCTGTGACATGTTGCCACTTACTCATGCTTCATTCTAAAGAGCATTTTGCGTTAAATATGTGAAAGATACAGAAAGCTGTGCTTTGAGTTGAACACGGGGAATTAGAGTCATTCAGCTTAGAGACCTAATCTATGCAAAATACCTTGAGGTCTTACAGCGTAAGAGTAGGTAACTTCAATAGTGCTGGGAACCAACCCTAGAGCTCTACCTGATCCTCTCATTTACTGCCCAAGACAATCCCCCCATTTCATAGAGGAGGAAAGGGAGGCACTGAGAGACTAATTAAGCTGCCTGCAGGCTCAGAACTAATACGGGGTGGGGCTGGGACCTGAATCCAGATGGTCTGACTCCAGAGCTAGCCCTCAAACCATTTCCGATCCAGCCAACGTGGAGTGTATGAGGCTGCCTTTGGAAACTGCAAGAGAGGAAAGATTCCCTAAATAGTAATACCTTGAGTTTAAACATTTTTTTTTTTAAAGAGAAAACCTGAAACATGCAATAAAACGTTTGCTTTTTGGTAAGTTTCAGCCTGAAGTATTGTTTTATTTTTACAGTCAGGATGGCAGAGAGTTAAGGAGCTATTCTAGGTTTACACTCAATAAGTGAAATCCAGCTTCAATTAAGGTGTTAATTTAGAACAAAGAAGGGTTTAAAAAAAATAGATTTGATCTAAATGTGATATATTTTACTCCTGGGCAAATAAATCTGAGGCTTTATTTTCTAAGCATCAAATTGGTTTTTTGGTTTGGTTTGGTTTGGTTTGGTTTGGTTTGGTTTTGGTATTTGTCTAGGAGGACTTTTACTGTATTTGCTCATTCTTTTTTTTTAATTTTTATTTTATATTGGAGTATAGTTGATTTATGTTGTGCTATTTCAGGTGTACAGCAAATTGATTCAGTTATACATATACATATTATCTCTATTCTGTTTCAGATTCTTTTCCCATTTAGGTTGTTACAGAATACTGAGTTCCCTGTGCTATACAGTAGGTCCTTGTTGGTTATCTATTTTATATACAGTAGTGTGTACAAGCCCATCCCAACCTCCTAATTTATCTTCCCTCTTTCCCCTTTGGTAACCATAAGTTTGCTTTCTATGTCTGTGGGTCTATTTCTGTTTTGTATATAAGTTCATTTGTATCGTTTCTTTAGATTCCACGCTTAAGTGATACCATATGATATTTGTCTTTCTCTGTCTGACTTATTGACTTAATATGATCATCTCTAGGTCCATCCGTGTTGCTGCAAATGGCATTATTTCATTCTCTTTTATGGCTGAGTAGTATTCCATTGTACATATGTGCCACATCTGCTTTATCCATTCATCTGTCGATGGACATTTAGGTTGTTTCCATGTCTTGGCTATTGTACATAGTTCTGCGATGAACATAGGGGTGCATGTATCTTTCTAAATTATAGTTTTATCTGAATATATGCCCAGGAGTGGGATTTCTAGATCATATGGTAGCTCTATTTTCAGTTTTTTAAGGAACCTCCATACTGTTCTCCATAGTGGCTGTACCAATTTACCTTCCCACCAACAGGGTAGGAGGGGTCCCTTTTCACCACATCCTCTCCAGCGTTTATTGTTTGCAGACTTTTTGATGATGGCCATTCTGACTGGTGTGAGGTGATACCTCATTGTAGTTGTTTTCTTTTTGTTTTTGTTTTTGTTTTTGTTTGCCGTAGGCGGGCCTCTCACTGCTGTGGCCTCTCCCATTGCGTAGCACAGGCTCCGGACGCGCAGGCTCAGCGGCCATGGCTCACGGGCCCAGCCGCTCCGCGGCATGTGGGATCTTCCCGGACCAGGGCACGAACCCGTGTCCCCTGCATCGGCAGGCGGACTCTCAACCACTGCGCCACCAGGGAAGCCCCTCATTGTAGTTTTGATTTGCATTTCGCTAATAACTAGTGAGTGATCTTGAGCATCTTTTCAGGTGCTTTTTGGCCATCTGTATGTCTCCTTTGGAGAAATGTCTATTTAGGTCTTCTGCCCATTTTTTGGTTGGGTTGTTTATTTGATACTGAGCTGCATCAGTCGCAAATAAATTTGAGCCCTTATTTTCTGAACACTGTGTTGTTAATAAACAACTTAGGCATATCCATGTAATACTTCAGACCAGGGGTCCCCAAGACCCGGGCCATGGACCAGTACCGGTCCGGGGCCTGTTAGGAACTGGGCCGCACAGCAGGAGGTCAGCAGCGGGCAAGCGAGAGAAGCTTCATCTGCCGCTCCCCATTGCTGGCATTACTACCTGAACCCCAGCCTCCTTCCCGTCCACACCCCGCCCCAGTCCACGGAAAAAATTTCTTCCATGAAACCGGTCCCTGGTGCCAAAAAGGTCGGGGACCGCTGCTTCAGATCACTTTTTAATCAAGACAAGCTGCAATAAGTCCATCCCAGTATTGGGGGCTTAATTTCGTCCTCAGACAAATTAGGTGATTATTTATCCCCAGGTGCTTTAAGTTGTATCTAAATCATCCCATTTATCAAACAAGAAGTTGACCTTATACAGTATCCACTCCCTAGATGTATTGGTTTGCTCAGGCTGCCATAATGAAATACCACAGACTGGGTGGTTCAAATAAGAGAAATTTATACTTTCACGGTTCTAGGGGCTGGACGTCCAAGATCAAGGTGTGATTTCCTCTGAGGCCTGTCTCCTCAGCTTGCAGGTGGCCGCCGTCTTGCTGCCTTTTGGCATCGTGGCCTCTCTGTGCGTCCTGATCTCCTCTCCTTGTAAGGAAACCAGTCACATGGCATTGGGGCCTCCTTAGGGGGCTGATTTTAACTTAATCACCTCTTTGAAGGTCCTATCTCCAAACACAGTCGTACTGTAAGGAACTGAGGGTTAGGACTTCAACCGATGAATTGGGGGCAGGGGGTGGGGAGTGGGGGGCAGTTCAGTCCAAGCCACGGACACGCTTTGGGAAGATGGAGGCTGTGAAGTCAAGCGGTTTGCAGCAGTGAGGTGCCCAGCCTGTGAATGACCCTCCCTGACGCTTCTGGCCAGAACAGGATGTGGGGCAGGTGGTGTGTTTCTGTGACTGTCCACCTCTTTACCTAAATATTTGGGGGCAGCCTTATTAAGTTTAATATGCAGATTATTTAAAAGCCCATCTTGGACTTGGTCTTGCTCACCTTTTTACCAGCTGGGCAAGAGGAAAGGCTGAGGTCGCAGTAGCAAGCGTTTTGCTGGAAAGTTCAGTATGGTGAGTGGACTAAGCTGGTCTGACAGCAGGTGTTTTGGGCGCTCAGAACGATGTGGGCTCCTCACCAGAGAACAGCTGTTAGCCACAGATGGGCTGGAAAGCAAAGGTCAGTGATCAGCATGGACCAGCCCCTTTTCTAAAGCCATATCTGCAGAGAACTTAAGGTGCATGGCAGCAAAGGAAACACCTTGCCTCTTTCGGGTTATGGGAATGGACTAAGAGAGCTTGGCTACATCACTGGGAAAGACTGGAAGAATTCTGAAAATATCATCAAGGGCACTTATTCCATCCCTCTCACAAAAAGATTCTGAATGATCCTATTTTTAGCTTTTTGAGCAACTGTGTATCTTTCATTATAAACCTCTTTGGAAAATGGGAAGAGGAAAGACAAACAGTAGACGTTATGGCTTGTAGGATTAAACTGGAGAATGAATGAGGGAAACCATAAAAGTCCAAGAACCCTCATGCGATGTTCTAAAAATATTCTTCAGACCTATGAAACTTTTACAAGTTGTACTTACCTTGCGTGGGATGAAATATAATCAAGAACCTTGGCCCAGCACAAAAGGAACATTTTTGTTTGTTTGTTTAAAAATTACCCAGAAGCCCTACTATGGCACTCTTGGTACCGACTGCCTAATAAAACTTTCCAGCTATGTGGTCACTACGACACTGAAAGCATCTGACACCAACAGAATTGCTGGGTCTTTTCTTGTAAAGAATGGTCCCTGGAGATCTGTGTTGTGTTGTGCATAATACAAAGTACACACAACTGTGTGTGGTTAATGCTGGCACTGGGAGGACCAAGACCTTGAGGTCAATAAGAATCCATACTAATATAA
Source organism: Platanista minor (assembly GCA_004363435.1). Taxonomy (NCBI): domain Eukaryota; kingdom Metazoa; phylum Chordata; class Mammalia; order Artiodactyla; family Platanistidae; genus Platanista; species Platanista minor. Next base: position 3,585 of record RJWK010000060.1, on the reverse strand, counting down.
CACCAATGCTAATGTAACAGCCGCCCCAATGGTACCTAACCGTGCATCCTGAGAGCATCAGGTTGGAGGCCACGGGAGGGCCTCCCGGGCTGCACCCACCACTCACTGAACTAGGGTCAACCTGGAAATGCATCCATCTCAAGGGGCGGTGCTCCCCATCACCTCAGGACCTTTACATATGCTGCTCTCTTGGCCTGAGATATAAATCCCCCTTCACCATCGGCGTGGAGTTAAAATTTCCTTTGAAAATCCCTTGGACTCCAACCTGCGGTGTCTCAGGGAGTCCAATCCTGTCAGTTGGATTGTTTTGCTGCTGCTTTGTTTGCACAGCAGATGAAATAGTTGGTTTGTGTGTTTAGCAGCCGATTTTAGAGCTCATCATAAACTCTGGAATTCTCCTCAGGAACCGAAATAAAGCGCAGGAAGAGAACGTCTGCATTCCTCACCTCCAGATTCTGCTAGGTTACGCACTCATTCGGGCAGAGCAAGCCGCAGACCCCACCCCCCTCCCTGCTTAAACTCTTCTCTCTCTTGCCTTCTCCTCCTCTCTCTATATTGTTGGGTTTACCTAAGCTAAATACCTAAAGCCAAATAGATATAAAATAAATCCTCCGTGTTGCACTTACACTGAATCACAATTACACATGTACTTGCCAGTCTCTCCTACGAGGCCCCGAGCCGCTTGGAATGGGGGCCTCTTTCCTTTCCACGTTTATATACACAGCACTGGCCCGAAGCACTCAGGAAACAGTTCCCTGAATCAGTCAATAACGGAGTGAATGAACAAAACATAGCAGATTTTATCCACAACAACTTTTCTGTTAAAAATAACTGAATTTTGGGCTTCCCTGGTGGCGCAGTGGTTGAGAGTCCGCCTGCCTTTGCAGGGGACCCGGGTTCGAGCCCCGGTCCGGGAAGATCCCACGTGTCGCGGAGCGGCTGGGCCCGTGAGCCATGGCCGCTGAGCCTGCGCGTCCGGAGCCTGTGCTCCGCAACGGGAGAGGCCACAGCAGTGAGAGGCCCGCGTACCGCAAAAAATAAAGAAAAAAAAAAAAAAAACTGAACTTTGTCGCTGTACCTATAAAAAAAAGTCAGTCTTATCGCTGATCTCATTTGTTACTTTCAGGGTCACCAAAAGGTTGCACTTACTCTGTAGGTTTCTCTTTGTGACTTGACAGGACATGATTACTTTTATCTTTTGGACTCCAGTTGTTTAATCCATTAGGTGATACTCTTTTACTGCTTTTTCCAGTTGATGGATGGAATCGACTATTCGTTTGGCATTAGAGACTGCTCTGACTGAAAGATGATTTATCGGACATGATCTAGCTTTATCCACCTCTCCAACCAATAATATTAGACCCGGCACTGTTGTGTTTCATCCTGTGCATTTGTCGATTCCCCTCTGCGTAGAAACAAGCTCTGATACCACACGTCTTAAAAAAAATAGACAACCTGCTCTCATCCTATGTAACTCTCCAGATACTGTCTCTCCATGACTGCAAACCTTTTGGAAACGGTCCAGGCGCTGCTCTGCAGTCTCATCTCTCGCCCTCGCTTCTGACTGATGGTTCCTCTCAGGCCCCCAGGCCCCCAGGCCCCCTCGAAATCAGCGATACCCATGGAGGCAGGCACTGTCATCGTGTCTGTGTGTCTGCTCCGTACTAAAATTCGAAGTAGTAATCGAGCTTTAATTATTTTACTTCCTGTAACACTTCACTCTTCTGATCTGTGTACCGCGACGCTTACCTCTTTTTCTCCGAACCTTAAAAGGTCTTCCCTCAGAGACCCCTTAGCAGCCTTGATTTTCTTCTGGACCTTTAAATGTGGCTATACCCCGGGCTCCGCTGCGCTGCCCCCCTGTTAAACACTGGCGCGCCGCTGGTCTTCATCCCACCTGCATGCCCATGCCGGTGCATCCTGTCTGTCTGTCTGCTACCTCCCAACCTCTCCAGCCTTGAGCTGTGACCCTCGTGCCCTGACTTGTACATCTTCTTCCTGCTTTACTCTCCGCACCGCTATCTCGGGGACCCCCTCGAACGTCCACCAGAGAACTCAGAATTTCGACCCCCTACAACGGGTTCCTCTCCCTTTCCAGTAAGTGGCACCGTCATCCAGCTAGTTATCCTAACGGAAAACCTAGATGCTCGTGATTTGTTCCAGTTTTCCTGGACCAGAGCGCGCTCAGGCGGTCAGCTCCACCGCGGGACAAGCTCAAAGCCCCTCGTCGCCGATCTCTGCGGCTCCCACAGCCGCGACCGCGACCGCGACCGCCGTGTTCTCTCTCCTTTGGTAGGAAAGCTTCCCCGTCCCCTGCTTCTTCCACCCCTACTCCTGCAGTTCACTCCCACACAGTAGCTTGAGGGGCCCTTGGAGAAGGGAGATCAGACCGTGACCCTCCCCTTGGTTTCCCATCACGGTCAGCGCAGAGTCCCCGCGGCCGCCCAGCGGGGCTGCTCCGCCCGCCTCTTCCCCTCCATCCTCTCCCCGCGCGCGTCTCAGACCCGCCCGGGGAGGTCGCCTCGTGCTCCTCTGCCTGGACTATCCTTCCTTCAGACCCTTGCACGGCGAGCTCCTTTCCTACAGGTGGCCTGCCCCGCCCAGCTGATCAAAAGGAATTCACTCGACTGAGACAGGTTCTTCTTTATTTTTTTAGGATGACTACCAGTATCTAAAATTATCATTTTTAAAAACGATCATTGGGCTTCCCTGGTGGCGCAGTGGTTGGGAGTCCGCCTGCCGATGCAGGGGACGCGGGTTCGTGCCGCGGTCCGGGAAGATCCCACGTGCCGCGGAGCGGCTGCGCCCGTGAGCCGTGGCCGCTGAGCCTGCGCGTCCGGAGCCTGTGCTCCGCAACGGGAGAGGCCACAGCAGTGAGAGGCCCGCGTACCGCGAAAAAAAAAAAATCATTTACATTATCTTTCCTAAGATAATAAGTTATATTAATTTATGCATATTAATTTATGCTCTTTATTTTTTAATTGAAGTATAGTTGATTTACAATATCACGTCAGTTTCAGGTGTACAGCAGAGTGATTCAGTTATACATCTATCTATCTATCGATCTACCTGTCTATTCATTTTCAGATTCTTTTCCATGATAGGTTTTTACAAGATACTGAGTAGAGTTCCCTGTGCTCTACAGTAGGTCCTTGGTGTTTATCTATTTTATAAATAGTAGTGTGTATATGTTAATCCCAAACTCCTGATTTATCCCTCCCCCCTTTCCCCCTTTGGCAACCCTAAGTTTGTTTTCTATGTCTCTGAGTCTGTTTTTGTTTTGTAAATGAGTTCATTTGTATCTTTTTTGTCAGAGTCCACATATAAGTGATATCATGTGATATTTGTCGAAAATTATCATGTTACCCGACCTGTTTCAGTTATTTATGGTATGTGATATCCTGTCTTATTACTGATGTAGCTCCAACACCTAGAACGATGCCTGTTAGATTATAGGCCCTTGGTGCTTAATGAGTATTTATAGAATGAATTAATAAGTCAATAAGTTGTTTCTAAATATAGCATCTCTAAATATGAAAAGTGAGAGTTCATATATAAATAGGACACATTTTGGAACATTCTGTG